>JABJVR010008825.1:0-10336 GCA_025773905.1 Chitala chitala
GATTTTTTGGGACGCTGCGGGGTTGTTGCATTGTTTGTTGTCGTCCTCTCGCCAGCGATCGACCGAGCTCTTTTGTCTCGGTTTTATAGCGCGTATTTTTTTTTTTTTTTTTTTTTTTTTTTTAGAGCGCGTGTTTATTTTGTCTTGATTTACGATATTTTCAAGTTAGGATGGGGTCATTTGAGTGCATCTCCACCGTAAGTCGGGGACTGCCTGTATAACATTACGGAAAGCGTATCACGGCTAACTAATATAAACTATGCCTTTCTGAAAAGGTTTGCTAAATATTGGTGCGGTAGTTTAGAGAGTGCACTAAGGGCCTGGACATACTGCTGTCCGACTATAATAAAGCAGCCACCTGGTTAAAAAAAATAGGAATGATAGGAACTATTTTCTAGCACTTTGTATATCTGATGTCTAGCCATCCACAGAGGTGCTATGCACAGGACGTCCACTTCTCTGTAAACCTTACACTCTACTGCATAAACACTCAGTGCTGGTAAACGCTTGAGATTTGGCCATCTGGCCTCATCGTCTTCATGCTCACAGTGCACAAATCCAAGAGGTGGGTAAACAGCATCCTATTTACACCCCACTTTCCAGCCCAGGGAATCTGACCCCACACATCAAAAACTGCCACCAACCTGCCAGCACATGCCCCCCCTTTCCTACTGACATGATTTTTCAGAATTGAATCATGCTGGGTGGCAAAGCTCCCTCTCCCTCAACTGAAAAACTTTTATGCAAGACTAGTATGCACATCTACAAATACACACCAGACATTTCCTTAATTAAGAAAACACAGACAAGGCTCTTCTGTACGCTCTCAAACCCCTTGCATACAAGTAACTATCTGTGCCTGCTCCAGTCATGCTGATCATACCCCGTGACCTTTAGCACAGGGTGATGCTCTTTCAGAAAGCCTGAGAAGCTTCTCGGTGACCAGGAGATCAGTTAAGCGGTATGCTCTAACAAAGACGAATGCTTATTGCTTTTTTTTTCAAACAGCATCAAAGCCTCTGGTCACAGACAGAGTCACACACAGACAGATGTTGGCTTTTGGGAGGACACAGTTCTACAATCAGACCCAACCCTCTTCATTTTGATTTATAACAAGGGCTTGTACCTCATCCTCACAAAGTCACTTTCACAAGTGGCATTAAAAACACACAACGAAAAGCCTTAGCTCCAAAACTCCACGAATAGACAAACTGTTCAAAGTTCATAACGTGATCAAAAGTAGCAGAATAGGAGGGAATTAAAAAAAAATCTTAATCTTCAACAAGGCAAGGACAAAACATTTCATACTTGCCCTCTCATATTGTTATCCCAGCAGGCAGAAAACATGACACCTAATTAGTGGGTCTTTGCTTCAGTACCTTTAGAAAGAGTTGATGCCATCTGCTGAAAATGTGCTAATTGCACTATTCCTTTAAATATAACTCCCTGAGGTCTCTGTTCGTTTAAAGGGGATAAACTGTCCCATAAGAACTTGCATTTTCCAGTGTTAAGATCACACACTAATGCCAACTACAGTTACTCAAATTTGAACTCAGATTCAGACTCAGACTCTGTTAAAGTAATCTTTCACACCTTTACTCTACCTTGAGGCTCCAAGCCACCCCTCAATGCCCGCAGTATCTCCAGAGTGCATCTGTCGTCCTTCTCTCCTGGTTTTAGGAGAGGACAATGGCACATTCACAATTCTGTCACTGTGCCAGGAAGCAGTGACAACCAAATTAAAAAGAAAATGACAGCAAATCACCCCTAAATTACCCTTTGAGATCTCCTGTTGTTACCATAGCAGTGTCGTGTAAAAAAAATAAATAAAATAAAAAAAACCGACGGTGACGCAGAACAGTCACTCGTGATGGATGGAAACGGAACACGTGTCGGGATGATGTAGAAATGTGACACTGACGAGGTAACCGCAGAACAAAGGGGGACGAGGGGGAAGAAAATGACTGGGTAAAAAAAAAAATAACAACAGTCACAAGCTAAAATTTGTGATAGAAATGTATGGTCCCTAACACGGCGACACATTTGGGACTTGAATTAAAGTCATCAAACCCTTAGCAGTTCAGCTGGAAACAGGGATGGTTAGACATGATGAAACGGACAAGGAGTGTGAGTGTGTGTCCTGGACAAGAACAGAGTTATGGGCAGGCGCTTAACATATGAGGAGGGACTCATCATCCTCATCGCTGCTCAGCACTGTGCCATTGAGGCACGGGCTGTGCCCCTCCTGCTTTGGCACGGCATGCTGGGATGCCTGGCTGCCTTTCTGCACTCCTGAGGTCTCCGGGCTGTGTCCCTCGGGTTGTATGAGGTGCGTTGGCAGGTCTGTGCCTGTGGCTGCCCCCACAGGAGAATACCGCCTCACAGCCACGCCCCGCAGGTTGGCTGCCAGCCCTTGCACCAGCTTGCGGGATGCCCTTCGGTTGACAGGGTAGGCTGCGGTTCCTGGTGCAGCAAGCTGTCCTCTGGCTGCCGCCGGGTCTGACGGTCTAGAGCAAGGGACCCAGGGAGTGGGACGTCGGCTGCAGGAACCCCTCTGTTCCTGCTGTCCTGGAGAGCTTGTGCACAGCTCCTCCTCTGGACTGTCTGAGGCAGATGGCACTGAGGAGGGGCTAAGCGGGGACAGTGGCGTGGGTGGGGAGCTGGTGGGAGGACGGCACTCAGTCTCAGCCTCCTCTTGCAGGGCTAGGTCCAGAGGAACAGAGGGGCGGGGGGGCCAACCAGCTCCTGAGCCTGTCCCTCCACCCGAGCCCACTGCCTGGTAGCCATGCATGCTGCTTCCGTTGCCGAGGGAGGGTCGGGCGGCCCCAGGTGGCGTGAGCAGCGGGATGTGACCCCGTGGTCGCATCCCTCGGTGGAAGAGACGGCTCCAGAGCCGGCCCAGGCGGCGGCGGGATGAGTGACGGCGGATCTGCCTGCGCATGGCCGTACGGATGTTCTGCAGCATGGAAGCCTGGCATGGGAGGCAGGGGAAAATTTAAGGGTCACATGTCACATCAGCTGATGTGTCTCCACCAATCAGGGGGACCAGACGGACCACAGCACTTGCACACAAGTGTTGAGGAGTGTCAACTGTTGTATTCTTCTATTCAGCCTCATTTCATCACAACCAGAAAAATCACACAATCAAAGGAAAAATGGAAAAAACACAGTCAGTAAAAAAACAGCACGGGTGACTATAACCTGCCCCAGAGTCAAAGCAATGAGCAAACACCTGTCTTCTCAAAAAATTAGAAAAAGTTCAGGTTCTGTGCTAGAAGCTACAACTTGGGTTAAAGGAATGAATTTTGCTTTTGTGTCCCTTGTTAGCGGTATAAAAGTCATGTGTTTATTAATTAGCAAGCAGCCACACTACCAGTTACAAAAAAATCAGGATATATAACTTGTATATGTTTTTGGTAATTTCACTACATCTTATTTTATGTGCCATGTTGTAATAATTAAGAAAAAAACAGCAAACATATGAAATACATCCATCAAGGAACAATAAACAGATAAATCCCCCCGGCCCTTGTAAAAGAGTAAACAAAACTGCATTGGAAGTATACAACACCTCTTAGTAGGGATGTCATTAATTGATTTATGATTAATTGCAGAAAAACAAATGGTTTGACCAACGCTATCAGTGAAACATTAACTGATAATAAACTTAACGGTTTTGGCAAGATGGTGCACTCAAACCCGGGACATTGGTGTCTTCCGAGCGGGTGTTCTCCACCATTCACTCCATGTTCTCCTGTGTATTACTAATGTACACCCGAGATGTACAACTCAGGCATTCCTTTTAATGAATAATATAAAACCACTGCTTCAAGCATCTACCTTCAATCTTACATATAGCTGCTTAATTTTTAACTGACAGCAATGATCAAACAATTTACTTGTCAGATAACGGTTATCCAGTTAACTGATGACACCCCTATTGTCATTTACAGGACAGACAACATTATAATATTATATAAACTGTAATCACAACCCTGAAGTGGACAGGCTTACAGTGTCAGGGTGAGACCAGCAAACACACACACGTAGTGAAACAATATGAATGAAGCAGCACATCGCTTTGATCTGACAAATCAGCTGTACACATTTCATCTGCAGATATTATAATCTCTCAAATGTTTCCAGTTCAAGGGCTGATCCTAATACTTACAGTGGCTTAAAAAATTACAGGGAAACTGCAAAATGAGGCTTACAGATTTAAGAACAACTTAGCGTTTTATTGAAATTTAAAGCTTAAATTGAAGATTTTCAAAGGGTGCATCAAGACACAGGAACAGGGGAGATGAAATATGAAAAACTGAAATATGAACCTTACTAATTATTCAGACCCACAAACTCAGCATTTAGTGGAACCAATTTTAGTGAAAATTTAAAAATATTTTTGGGTTTCCATCAATTTCGGTCACAGACTTTGTAAAACCTTTCCCCAAATCTTTTCCCAGGGATGTGCTCAAACTATCTCAAGGTCAGAAAAACTCTTATAAACCTTCTAAAGACTTATAAAGATATTTTAACTGGGTCACTCAAGAATCTTCACTTTCTAAGTCTTTAGACAGTTCAAGTTTTCTGTTTTGAATGACTGTCGTACAGCAGTATTAAATATATACCGTTACACATTTCCCTGTATTTTAGCACACAGCACAGTTTCTCAGCTTGTGGGTTCTGATCTTAGGCTGTCAATTTCATGGAAAGCAAAGTGGCTTCTGTCCTTTTAGACAAACATTGGGGTAATGCAACGTTGGCCTGGTGGCTCAATGGGTAGAGCATCAGGCTGGGATGCAGAAGTCTCCTGGTTTGAAGCCCAGCCCAGCCACCAGGTGTGTCCTTGAGCAAGACACCCAGCGCTACCTCATTGTAACCCATATGTAAAATCTAAGTCACTTTGGATAAAAGTGTCTGCTAAATTAATAAATGCAATGAAGTAATAGTACTTTGTTATAGCTCTTAAGTTTTAAAATTTCTGTTGACTTTTACTCCACTACTTGAATAAAATGCATACTTTTACTCCAATACTCCAATTTCCCAGCTGGCATTTTCATTACTTACTACAAAAAAAAAAAGAACAGGCTCCCAAACTTTCAGTATTCAGTCTCTGAGTTCAGTGTAACAAGCTTGGGCAGGTCAAAGAGCAGCAGAATGAAGCTATCATGGAAGCAGCAGCATCCTCCTCTAGCAGCAGTGATCCTGCTCCAACACCTGATACTTCTGCTAGCATAACTTCTCCAACATCTCCTGCTTTAAATGAATCAGACCACCTGTGGCCATACCTCCAAAAGATGTTCTCCTTTCTTGGCCTGAAGGATTCGTCATATTGAATTGAAATTCTGGCATTCAAAAATTCCCTGTCAAATCTCAAAAAACACATTTTTTATTTTAAATTTTATGATGTGCAATAATAAAAAATTTGGAAAGGAAGGTAATACAAAATAAAAATGTGTAATTCTGCAAATTCAGACTGGTTTATAATGAGATAATTCTGCTTTATATACTTGAGTACATTTATTCAGAAACAACTTTTGGTACTTCAGTACAGTTCATAACAGACGCTTTCAAACTTTCCCTTAAATGACAATGATTTAAGCTTAAGTAATTTTACAGAAAAATATCTGAATTTTAACTTAAAGGTAAAATGTTTTAAATTCCACATTGTTGGAATGGATGCAATAAAAAATGAGTAATGAAAAAAGAACAGCAGAAACTGATTGTTTTCTAAAGAAGAGGTGTGAGGAGTTTCCAACTGTGACAACCCACAAACGATAAGCGTGGTTGAACCTGGCTGGTACCTGGATGGGAGAACACCTGGGAAAGCTGTGGTTGCTGCTGGAAGTAGTGTTAGTGTGACCAGCAGGGGGAGCTCACCCTGCAGTCTGTGTGGGTCCTAAATCCTCAGTACATTGGCTTGGACACTGTACTGTAAAACGTAGCACTGTCATCTGGATGAGATGTAAAACCGAGGTCTTGACTCATCAAGGTCATTAAAGACCAGGGGTGCTCCCTGGTGTCCTGGCCAGATTTCCTCAATGGGCTTTATCAGTCACAGCCTCCCAATAATCCCTATGTGTGAACTGGCGGCATCACTCTCCCCTCCCCACCTATAGCTGGTGTGTGTGAGCTTTCTGGTGCACTATGGCTGCCATGGCAACATGCAGGTAGATGCTGAACAGTAGTGGTGGTGGAGTGTCTCTATTCCATTATAAACAATTTTGGGAGTCTTCGAAAGCACTATACAAGTGTAATGCATTATTATTATTTTGATCATTAATTGGGTGAGACTTCTAACAAAGCATTTCACAGAAATGGCTTATGATTTGGTTTCACTGTGGCAGGTAGTGAGGCTGAACCAAAAGCACACCACACTTATTTATGCTTCAGGATACTGCAGTTAGACAGGTAGGATATATTTAATGCAAATAAGCACATTATTTCCACAGGTGGACACACATTGGCAAGTCACCATATGTTGCTCTTGCATGCTGTGTGTAACATAACATCATAATGTCTACAGTATTACTGTATGTATGTTTCCCCCCCCCCAGAGTGTAGCTTTTAGTCATTCCAAGGCCCGCTTACAAAGATGCATTTTAACAAATATTTTATCTGTGGAATAATGGAATAATCAATACCACTGCGTAGCAAGTGTTGGCTGCATTACAACAAATGTCATAAACCCAGAACATGACAATAATAAACAATAAAAGGAATGACATCACTACCTGAGAAGGGTTATAGACAGGGAAGTCCTCCACTGGTGGGATGAGTCCTTGAGCAATTAGCTGCCCATAAGAGGGAGGGGCTTCCCTCCTCACAAACTCTGCCTCCAGCCGGGTCATCTGAGTTTCAAATGCCCTATAGCAAAACAGAGCCACTATGAGAAGGGGATGCAGACTGTCCCCTGTAGACAGCAGTTCAGGTAGTTCAAAAGGGAAATCAATAACAATAAGCTAGACTCAGGCAAAGGACCTTTACAGAAGGCTATTACCCTTCCTCCATCATTCACCTGTCAGGACAGCACTGTGCCACTTAGCAGAGGTGCAGACAGAAAACCAATAGCAGGTGAGCTGAACTCAGAGACCAACAAAACAGGATAAGCCCAGCTAAGCACCAGGGAAGCAGCGGTGCAAAAATCTCTCGGTTCAGTGCGCCTCACCGTTAAAGAGACATGCAGTTTCTCTTCGGTTTGGTTTGTGTTCAATGCATTTAAAAAACAACTCAAACACAGTTTCAAATACTTTAAAGAAAATATAATTAGAAAATGTAACATGTTGGCTGTTCTCTAGCTCCACATTCTGGCCGCTCAGCACGTTTGGTTTTTCCTTGTCAAACTGGAAACAACTTCCAAAGCATTAACTACCTACTGACTGGCTGCAAGTCTCCCATCAGTAACGTCCATGCAAAAATGCATTTATATCAGTTTTTGTGGCTGTGTTAGCTGGTCTAAAAACTTTTTAAAGCAGAAATCCGGATGACTAAAATTACTAATCATAACCGTCATAACCGTGGTGCGTATGCCAAACTATGCATGCCAAACCAGTTAGTATGATTTTTTGGGGTACCTGTGCATCCCTGCAGGGAAAGAAAGTGTGTGCCTTCTTAAGAAAGGTCTGGGAACACTTAATTGAAATCAGGTTTCCTGTTCTTTAATGCCTTGCACTGTAACATGTCTATAAAGACTATGATACAGTATGTGTTCTTATTTAATTAATATTATGAATTATAATGATGTACACCTAGATTCAAATGTAGTCAGACATTTGGCTGGAATGTAATATACAGGCTTATTTCAGCAAATGTTTTAGGAAATTTTTTTTCCTGGAATGTGTTCTTTTTCCTGGTAGAGTCCAAAATTAACAGATGATCATTTATTTATGTTTTATTAATTAATATCTCATATTAAAAATTTCAGGTTAAGAGGGAGGTGTAGGCCAGTGGACGTTTTTATCACGTTTTTGGGGAATGCAACAAATTTCTATTGTTCATTTTCTCAAATGAAATTTCTATTGTTCACTTTCTCAAATGAAACGATGGTCCTTTTCTTAAGATTTCAATGTTTTAATAAAAACCAGACAGGAAATGGTCATGGTAGTGTTGTCCACAGCTTTTGAAAGTTTCTGGAAGCCAGGTATATTGTAAAATTTATAATATTTTAGTCATGTTATACATTTTATCAAATCATGTTTGCAGACAATTGTACACAGTTTAAATAAAAATGACAAATATCTGATTTGAAGCAAATGTACTGTAACAAATGAACTTTTGACTGGCACTTCACCCAACGTCATCTGTTTTTAATTTAATTTATGTTAACTTACTGATAAACTTTAACCTTTATAGTACACATAACTTACTAAAGCCATGACACCTTTGTTTTCAAATTGGTCACCCTGTTATACGGTTACTGATAAATTAAGTACAAATAAGTGGCTGACGGTCCGAGGGGAGTGGCTCACCTGTACTCTCTTGTGCGTAAAGAGTAGAGCTTGAAGGCACAGCCCATTGCAATGACCAGGAGCAGACCACACACCAGGCTGCCAATCAGTGCTGCTGTGATGACCTTGCGGGGCACAGACACAAGGCAGTCACGCTCATCGCTGCCATCTTGGCAGTCCTCCTGCCCATCACAGCGCCACGTCTCCAGGATACACAAGTTGGTGCCACAGTGAAAGTTGCCCGGCTGGCAATCAAAGCAGTTTTTCTCATCTGAGCCATCTGGACACTTCTTCTGGTTGTTGCAGCGCTCTGCAGCTGAGTAGCAGGCCCCGCTAGCACCTTCGCAGGGGTACTCCCCAGCCTGGCACACAGGACAGTCCTCTTCATCCCGCCCTGAAGGGCAGTGCCAGTAGCCATCACAGCGCTGGTGCTCAAAGAAGCAGCCCTGGTCGCCACCGCAGGGTCGCTCGCCAGATAAGCAATAGCCTTTCACCTGGTAGGTGGCGTTGAACCCTCGACCGGTGCTGTGCGGGGTGGCATGGTAGAGCACTGTCAGCTGGCCGCGGCTTGACTCCACCACGGCTGGTCGGCGGTTATCTCCAGATGATAGGGTCTGCAGCAGGCGGTCGGCTCGCTCGCCCAGTCCGTCGTATACACGCACCGAGTCGCCGGCGCCCAGCCGTAGGTCAAGCTGTAGCACAATGCGCTTGGGGTCCTGGGTATCCACCAGCCAGGAGCACCGCAACTCGGCTGAGCTGCGCTCAGGCCGAAAGAAATCGGGCGAGGCGAAAGAGCCGTAGAAGTTTCCCAGGCGCTTTCCGCAGGTGGTATCAGGGCATGCGGCCTCGTCCGAGCCGTCTGCGCAGTCTCGAGCCCCGTCGCAGCGGCGGCTGTCGGGCAGGCAGCGCACAGACGGGCCCTGGGGGCATGGCAGGGTGCCGACTGGACAAAGACCCCGCTGAGCCTCGGTGGGAGGGGGAGCACAGCCCCGCTCGTCTGTGCTGTCTCCACACTCATCCAGCCCGTTACACCTCCACGCCCGAGGAAGACACTTCCCGTTGCCGCACAAGAACTCATCGCCCTGGCAACTGCTTTGACCAAGCTTACCTGCAGAGAAAGGGAATAAACAAAAGCTGATCAAATTTTCACTGTATGCCTATATTGGCCCAAAAAATGTGCAGTTAAATATTAAACTTAAACCCATTGCTTGACGGGTGGTGAGAGAAACTGTGGGTGGGATTATCATGTGCCATCAGTCACTGGCCTCTTAACCCAACAGAAAGTAATAAAAAAGCAGAAAAGCCTGTCAAACTCCATCTATTTATTACAAGGTTTGAAGCCACAGTTTTCCCATCAGTGTTTAACTGTCAGCTGTTGTGCTGTTAAGAGAAATGTTGGCATCCATTGGTCGATCTTAGTCCAGTGCCACATTCCTGTAGATTGGGAGGATTCAACACATCCTCTGAACATGAATCATTTGGTGAATCACTACCATGATTATAAGTATAGACAGTTGGCTTCTTCCATACCCATAAATTTGAAAATGTGAAATAGTAAAGCTGAAAGCGGCCCAGCCACCATTTCTACACCCTCAGGGCAGGACCAGCCGCCCCTCTCTCCCCACCCTCAGCACAGGATCAGCTGCCCCTCTCTCCCTACCCTCAGCGCAGGATCAGCCACCCCTCTCTCCCCACCCTCAGCGCAGGATCAGCTGCCCCTCTCTCTCCCCACCCTCAGCACAGGATCAGCCGCCCCTCTCTCCCCACCCTCAGCACAGGATCAGCCGCCCCTCTCTCCCCAACCTCAGGGCAGGATCAGCCGCCCCTCACTCCCCACCCTCAGGGCAGGGCCAGCCGCCCCACTCTCCCTACCCTCAGGGCAGGATCAG
>JABJVR010008826.1:0-10334 GCA_025773905.1 Chitala chitala
ACAGCTTACATGAACCTATATTTTATATTTATATATATGTGTTATAGGTTCGTGTGTGTGTGTGTGTGTGTGTGTGTATAATCTAATGCATTGGTTGACGATACAAGCCCATTATGTGTCAGCAACACAATGCAATATTGACATCTAGAGGTAAGCTTCATTCCAAGGGATTCAGCATTTTTTGGACAAACTGAAAGTCAGAGCAATTAAAAAACTGATTTACAAATAAGGAGCAAAATAAGACTACATATGAAATATTACTGGATGAGAAGAAAAACTGAAAACTTCAGTTTTCAAAGCAACTTCTGTCAAAGGAACATTTTAATAGAATTTAAGTGAAATACTCCATTTCATTCAACCCTGAGCATTTCAAGAACGTCGTTAAATCGTTTAAGAATATTTGAAAAATTATACATGTAGTAAGTTTACATTTTTAAAAATGCAGATCAAAGCATAGTGTTACCTGTCAGTTTAATACCACACTGTTACAAAGCAGATTCAAAAAAAGGCATTTGCAAATTTAATGGACAGTCCGCCGAGTGTTAAAGACAAATTTACAGCTGAATAACAGAAAACCATGAAAATGATTTCATAAGCAATGTTCATACCTTACTGTCTTACCCAAACAAGCACTAACTTCCTTGTTGACATTCAAAACCAGGATATCTACAGTGTCACTACTGGCACTAAACTAGACTTTGCCTTACAATATTCAAACAGTAGTGGATTCCCCCCCACCTTCACCTTACATTTGCCACTTATCCATTTATGATTCTGGTAGATTCCAAGGGGTAAAAAAAAAAAAAAAAAAGTCAGACTACATTCCATTCTAATAAAGCAATCCCTACTGACAGAAATAGAGGTGGCTCTCGAAGAATAGAGAAAACTCACAGAAGACATAACTTACCCTTTCACTTCTGTAGATGTACAACTCTTGTCTGTCTGTGCTTTCCTTTCAGTTTTACCTGAGTAACAAAGTTTTGTCCATGAAGAAACAGCCAGTGGTAATTTCAGTAAAAATGTAAGCTGATCTCGACTAAACAATGACTAAGCAAATGAGAGCAACACACGGTAATGGGGAAAAAGGGCTTGGCTTCAGTTGTTAAGGAGGAAGAGTCTAGTATTAATGATAACACGTTCCTCTGAACAAAGAGGCACACCTGAATATGAGGAACTCGTCACTGCGTCCATGCCCTATGCTCTTCACAGTAACTTTCCTGTTTTATTATTATTATTTTTTTTTTATTTTATGTAAATGCACACATGCCATATACTGAGTAAGTCCATGGCTTGTTAACATGAAAAACAGTCACACGTCAAGCGTTTAGTAACCTTACTTGGGCATACATTATGTAGGGCTTTTCTGGTTCATCCGATTCTGCACATCCTGCCAGTTTGAGTTATTGTGGGTTAGTTCAGTTTCTAAAACGTTCTGCATTGTCGCACGCTGTCCTGATTGGCTGTTGCTAATGTGTATCTTTACAGTAAACACATAGCAGGTTAGTGAAGGATGCCCTGACAATGCCTCACTTTTCACCTCTTTCTATTGGTTACACTAAGCAGAGCACTGTCAGCATTTTCATTCTATTGGCCACTGAAATACAAGAGGACTGTACTGGCTTATGACACACCCACGGCCTTTGACAGACACACCCACTTCCACGTAAAGCTCATATTCACAGATAGTGATTTATAACAATACTACACAGTGTGCCATCTTGATAGTCTGTACTAAAAATAGCACTTTTATCAGATATACAACACAATGTTAAAATTCTGAACAGCTGTGTCCAAGAGACTTAGTATTAAGGACCTCTATTACTGGTAATCATATTACACAATAATGAATGCGTACTGATTCAGCTTTTGTGATAAACCTGTTGCATCCCATTTATCAACCTGATTTTCAGAATGAATGCTGAACTATATGATGCTTTCATATTTCCATGAACATCATATGAAAGTTAATCACAGTACAACGCGTCTGAACGTAGCTCGCAGGAGCAGGAGCAGGAAAAAAAAAAAAAAAAGAACATACCTGAATAGTTTCCTGCGCAAATCTCATCCGACTCCTGAAATGAAAACAGTGATATAAGACACACCAACAAAAGAACCAATAATGAAAAACGTGTCACATAACGTCCGCTTTCCATAAACAAAAAACAGGTTTTCACAAAGCTATAAAATCATAAAAGTACTTATTGCTTATACAGAAAGTTCAGACTGCTAATTACCAGGACTGAAGAAGCGGTGAAGGTAGAGTCTATAAAACGGGTAACGTGATCCGGTACACTTTCGTTTCACTTCACCTGTTTTTGTGATACTCTGGAGTGAAGCTGATTTTCCGTGTGATGAGGAGGAGGGTCCATTTGATGTGAGCTCTCCATGTCTGTGTTAACACCAGGACCAGGCCTACAGAAAAATTCAAAGGGGAAGGTGATAAATAAAACTGGGTGTCTAACATTATATAATATTTATTTGCCCAAAAAAATATCCTACCTTTTACTTGAATCCCTCTTTGCTTTAGTTTTTTTCCGTTTACCAACACCTGAGCCAAAGAATAACATTTCTTCACAAACAGAAAATCATGTGGACAAAACTGTTTAATTACTAAACTTTTAATGTTCCCTCTTTGGGCACTATAACCTACACAAATGTATGCTAACTGGCCAAGTAAAAAAAATATTTAAAAAAAGTTTTTTACCATCTCCCAAAGCACAGATAAAAAACAAGAATGACTTAAAAATCTGAGGGATTATGATCTTTCTGGTCTTGCTATGATGTAACACTTTTATGTATTTATAAGACGACCTTGAAGATCTGGTGTGTTCAGATACACTTTAGCCATGCCCAGCACTGTTTCAGCCACATTCCCATGAGCATGCACGTACCTCTGGTGCCACTGGAATACAGTATAGTTGTCTGGAAATGATAATACTGCCTTTCCAGGTCTTGTAAACCATCCCTGCTCATGTGGCAGAGCTGCAGGGCTCTGATGTTGGCCTGCAGGGCCTTCTGGTGCTCACCAAGGTAGAAGAGAGCATCACAGAAGCGATAGTGTCCCTGTGAAGCAGCCGGTTAATCCACCTTCATTACAGTTCATCACATCTGCTACACTTTACCTAAATAACAAATCAGACAAAAGGTTTTACCTTTGCCCACTCTGGTTTAATTAAAGTTGCACGTTTTCCATCTCCAACTGCTTTCCTAAAAATTAAACACACACACATTTACTACTATGAAAACATCATTGAAGCTACCAATAAGAATTACAGTGAAAATATTCAAATACCAACTCAAAGTGTTTCTCAAATTAAGTAGTAAAAGCCTGTATACATCATGCTAATAAATTTAATATTGAAAGTTACTTACAAATATTTTTCACAGCGTATAAAACAAAGGGCTCTATTTCCATACAGAATATGGTTTTTTGGGCTGAAAAACAAAGTCACAAAAATAAAATTATGCAGTTCCCTCTTCCCTCCTGCTCTTGTATCAAGATTTCTGTTGCACCACAATGTTCAAACTGAATGAGCATTGCACAAAGTGAATTTATTTACACATCATTAAATCATCAGGGAAAAAAAGAAGTTATGAAATGCTTTTGCAAATAATAGGGTATGCAGTTTGCTTAATGTGTCACAGCTGGTTCTTGAAACCTTTGTTTTAAAAATTATATCTGAGGAACCATCCAACTACATTCAACAGCAAGACAGCCAAGCCATGCAATATCATCTACATGGATAAAAAGATATAGTGAATTTGCAACAGAAAATGCTGAGACTACAAAAGCAGTTCTGACAGTTGAGAAACAGAGCTACTCACTTAAATTCGATGGCCTTGGTGTACATGTCTATTGCTGCAGCAAATTCTTTTTTCTTGAACAGTTCGTTTCCTTTATCTTTCATCGCTTCACTTGTCTGGAAAACCAATTTACAATAATCTTACCCTACCCAGGCATGAAAAAAACCAGAACAACTGAAGGAAAGAAGAAAAGCTTACAAACGAACATATGTACAGCTCAATTTCTTACTCCATTTAAATCTCTTTTAGGATTTTTTAAATAAAAAATGTATTTGTTCTGTAGGCAGCCCAATATAACTGAAGTTAAATGCTATTTCGCTTACTGGTATGGAATGTGGTGAGGCCGTAATCCACTCTTCAAATACCACTGGTCCGCGGCTCGCTCTGGCTTGGATAAAGTGTGAATCTGTAGGTGAACCGGACAAAGCGGACAGCTTGAGTCTTACATTCCCATACAAATTGCAGTGGCTGCGCTGGTGCTAGGAGCACAGTGTAGGGGGGGGCTTACATTCAGTGAAGATGAAGGACAGCGCCAGCATGCGATTCTGCCTGCTTCCCAGGCTCTGGACTTGCAAAACGACACTGGGCTTCATCGCAGCTTCCAGCCAACGCACAGCCTCATCGACGCAGTCCACGTCCTGAGTCGGCAAAATTGTCGTTAGTTCACAGCTGCTCCCTCACAGAAAATCTCCCTCCCCAGGTAATACCACAAAATCTAACACAAGCACTAGAAATTGCCACAATTATCATAAAACATTTATTAAAGATTAAAACTTTAAAAACCATATCTTTGGTTACTATCAACAACAGTTCACACAGTCAAAGAAAATACAGTCATTTTATCAGGTGCGCATGTCATATGCACTGGAAAACATTAATTTTTTACGTAAAATAAAAATTAGGTACTGTGCTTTGTAACTTTTAAAGTATGATGTACATAAATACAGATAAGTGTTATTCTATGCTGAGGATAGTGTCTCAAAAAATAGTTTAATAGTCAGAATAAAATTAACACGTGTAAACCAAGGTAATGGCTGCTGTTAATGGCATGTCAATCCTAAATCCTTTTAATATAAAATGTTATTTACTTTTACCTAGGAGTAAACTGAATGCTTTGACTTTTAGTACAAAATTGTGTCTGAGCATATGTTCATTAAAACTTCACTTAAGAAATCTTAAAGATCAGAAAATTAACATTGTAATTCTCTTGATCAAGTGGAATTTGCTCCAAGATTAAATATAAACTGAGCTATTTCAGTTTTGTTTTCCACCATAGTACCATAATTGCCCTGTACTCCATATACTGTATAACAGATGTTCTTAAAAACTGAGCGGTGTGATCGTATTCATACTTACACTTTTAAATTTATCACTCAATAAAATCAAATGCTTTGTCAGACTTTCAAACATCTGGAGACAAAAAAAAGTAAAACACCATTAACCCAAAAAAATTAAATGACAACCTTTGTATGTTTAAAATTACTACACAACAAAACTCATGTGAGCAATCCATGACTTAAAAACTACAATTTAAAAAACATTGACAAACTCGTACCATATCAATAGACGTGAAAATAATCTAAGAGTGACGTAAATAATAACCGCTACTTACACAGCCGCTTTCCAAAGCACTGAGAATGGATTCCAAGATTTCTATCCTGTATATAGCTGCCAAAGTCAGCTCATTATCAGCACTAGAAGGGGTGGGCAACAAGACTCAACGTTAGTGAGATATCTACAAAGCAGCCTCATCTGAATTTGAATCAGAAATACTTTATTCATCCCCGACGGGAAACCACTTTCTTTTGTGCCAGATGCTCCATGCAAGAGTAGAAATTGTACATAAGAAACATGACAGTGTAGAAAATTGTGCATAACAACCAACA
This sequence comes from Chitala chitala, assembly GCA_025773905.1. Lineage (NCBI taxonomy): Eukaryota > Metazoa > Chordata > Actinopteri > Osteoglossiformes > Notopteridae > Chitala > Chitala chitala. The sequence continues at coordinate 5,691 of JABJVR010008826.1, forward strand.
TAAATATACAAATGTAAATATAAGAGCAAATAATTTACAAATACATAAACAATTCGGTGGATGGATCAGTGTCTAATGTAGTCTAATAGGGAGGTGTTATAAAGATTGATGGCCACAGGAAGGAATGACTTCCAGCAGTTCATTTTGGAAGTAGATGTTAACGTATTTCATGAGGACAAAAAAAATAACAATAAACTATTCATACTTGATGTCCACAAAGCCCACTTTCATAGCCCACACAGTAGTCTTGTGGGAGTTGTGCGGCTGTAGTATGATGTGTGACCAGAACACATAGAGGTTCAGTATCTGGAATGTTTCCATCTTCCTATCATGTGCCATATCCATCCACTGTTTCACAACCTCATCTGCACAAACACAAAAGTCGTCATCACAACCCTTACAAATGTGACAAATGTGAGTGAATATCTCAAAGAAAACCAATTGGCAATATTTAAAATTTATTTTCAGTTATTTTCAAAGTAAGAAATTTCAAATAATATATTTCACTCTTTTAAGGCAATTACATTCATGATGGTTCTATTAACATTTAAATCAGGATAAAATTAACTGAAAACATAAATTGATGGATTTATGTAAAATGTAACAACTACTATTCCAGTCTAAGGCAGGGAGTTACCTTCTAGGCACACCCGCATCAGCACACACAGACAAACAGGGCAAGGCACACACTCACCCACACAAACACACAAGACAATGAGACTGGACTGGACATACTACTACAGACCGGTACTTCACACACACCTAACCTTTCCAAGTTAAATAATACGTATAAACTCACTTGTCTTACCTAAAGAATGCACAGCTCTAAAAGACACATTATCTGGCACCTGAAAGATAAAAATGTTATATTTCATAAAATACAGCTTTAAATGTGAATAATGTGATGGAAAAAAATAACACAGCCTAATTCAACAACTTCATAATTGAAGATAAGTACTTTTACATTGATAAAACTAATTTAAAATCGAAGTTTTTCTTTGATCTGCATTAACTATTATTTACATTTATTATCATCATTATATTTCACTGTATTCATTATATTGCAAATATTATTGCTGTATTATTCTATTTTTGATTCCATACATTGCTAGTGACATCAGCTAAACTTTCTAGATTGTATTTCACATTACAAAACAAGCCAATACTCACTCTGGTACCTTGAGTACATTCATCAGTGTCTTCGTCAAAGTCTGACATTGTGAAGATTCTGCCAAGTATGAACAAAAAACCATTTAACTGATGGGTTGGACTGTGTTTAATAGAAAGGCAGCAAATTGTGCACCAAATACTTTTATTACTTTTATTTTATTAAAAACAGCTCAAAAATTCAACTCAAACTTACGGGTACAAAGGCATGCCCTGTGGATTGATGCAAAAAGTGATGACAAAAAAACTACAAAGTTTACTTTTAAGTGCTACAGTAATCGTCTATGTATAGTTATACTCTAGTATGAAAAATATATACACATAATAATGCATTTATGCACCACTGTTTTAACGGACAACAAAACCATTGTGTGAATAGTACACTGAAATGGTAGTCTGATTACACTAAATATGGGTTGCATATTAATTGATCTTTTTGGTTTATTTGGTATAATTTGACTATTACTTGACAAATAAAAAGGTTAGTCAATAATAAACAAATCATTATTCAAATTATTTTCTCTTATGCAAAGACAGTGAAACAGCACGTTTTTTCAAGTTTTTTTTTTCCCCTATTGAAAGTGTTACGCAGTAATTTCTCAGTTTTAGTTACATTTGGTGGACATACTTTTCCTTAAAGGTTTTACTTATTACTGTGTTATGTTTTACTTATTATTACACTACATATTTACCGAAATATTCCACATCAGTAATCGAAGAGATCTGGCATTAGTCTAACCCCGTACCGCGTTTTTACGAGGGAGGCAATTTTTCAGGAGACTACGTGTCTGTTCTCAGCAGAGCTAAGACGAGACATAAACGTTACGAACGACACGCACACCGCCTGTAAAATTCAAACTCACATACCCCAACTCACAGTAGTTTCGATTTCTTTAGAAAACCTTTTAACATCACATATTCTGATTTTGCTACAAGAACATGTTTTCGACAACAGGAAGCAAACGAATGTACGACCACATGACCAAGTTACAAAGATAGTATAATGATGTTCCGCAATGTCTGTGAAAATGTGCTTTGATGAAACGGGAACCATCGAATCACGGGTCTTGTTGTAGGACATCTTTGTCACGTATGGTGACGTCAGCACGTAAATTTCGCGCGTCTCGTTAACGTGGGCGTGTCTAGTGCGTGGCACTTTTGAAATTATGGAATCGCAATAAAACAACAAATCAACCTTCCAGTTATATGTATGGTATGTTTTAACCAGCCTTATTTTAGAACAACGCATCTATAGATTATACATCATATACATATTTTTAGCAGTTTTGAGTAAAATAGCGTTCAAAAGGAATAGCGGCCTTATAAGATAGTTGTTAGGTTGTTTATGCAGTATTACAATTATATTACGCTGTTCAGTTGTTATAGCCATTTACGTGCTATTATGTTTGGGTTTTTTTCCTAATACATAAGCACAACAAGGTAAATCAACGTTTCAGTGTTGGTTAGATTAAGGATTTCCTGTTTCCTGTCTCTGAAATATTTTAATTATTAACCATGAAATGGGCGAGACGTTTCCTGAAATTTGAGGAATATGACGACGTCTGCAAAGACAAAGTGGAGAGACGCACAAACGTCAAATGTGATATTGTCAGTTTGTCTGTTTTTAAAATAGTATTGCCACAGTCTCCTGATTTAACATGTATTTCGCGTTACAAAAAAAAAAAACATCTCCAGAACGAATTTCAGTGTGCGTCATGTATTTTGCCATGTCTTCCGTTTAGGATTTCTAAATCTCTCAGTGCCAGTTCGTTATTTATACTGTACAATCAAAAACTCTGAAACTATACTCCGATTTTGATCAGAATATGGTAAATCCATGGTCAACTGCACTCATATTGTTTTCCCAAAACTGCCATTCACAAAATATATAACAATATTTAAAATTATTTTCAAATTAAGTGTAATAATATAATACCACATGACATTTTACTGAGGAACATTAGGCTACTTCTGTACTATTGGAACTTGAATGAGTAATTCTCAACCCTTCGTCATACTACTTTATTCTGGGGTAGATAATGAACTATAAATAGGCTGTTTGGGGAATTATTTTGCCAAAATTATAGATTATGTTAACGCTGTTTTGAATATAAGGAGAAAGCTGTCAACCACCAAATTCAGGTCATGGGTACTTGATGGAAACAAACTAATGTCAGTATAATAGGTACACGTGTCTAATTAACTTGCTGGTCTTTAGTAGTGTTTAGCATTACTCATGTTAGCATTGATCCTTCTTGCCAGTAATATTTCAGTGATCCTGTTTTGCTTCAAAAACTGATATGTATGAGCTTGAACTTTTCCAGTAGTCACAAGTGGGACATTTTCAGAGCAATAATTTCACAATGGCTTCTCTGCCTTTGTCATAGGCTGTGTGTCATGGTGGCTAACTCTCCTTCTCCCCTGCCAGAGAGGGCAATTTACGGATTTGTCCTTTTCCTGAGCTCCCAGTTTGGTTTTTGTAAGTTCCCTCAATTTCATGCACACGTGTGACTTTACAGTGTTATAAATGTTTTCATTAGTAGCATTTCTGTTCTGTTCCTTAGTGTTTTTTAGCAGATGCACTGACAGTACTGCACATGTATGTGTAATACCTGTGCACAGCATTAACAGCTTTACATTTTATACTTTCCATTGTTTGATTGTGAAGTTAGGTTGATGCAGTAATGATGGTCCTATTAAAAGTGTCCAGATATAGAAAGTGTTCATCATGTAGTTACAGAAAGAAAGACTAGCTTTAAACACTTGTTGAAATTATTAATTTGTTTTTTTTTTTTCCCCCCAGTTTTGTACATGGTGTGGGCATATGTTCCTGAGTCTTGGCTACATTCAATTGGACTTACCTACTGGCCTCAAAAGTAAGCATGTTTTAAGGGGGGAACAGGTTTTATGGCCAAGTATGTGGGATACACAGGAGTTTGTTCTCTGTATCCCTCATGGGGGAGCAGTGGACAGCCATTATCAGCACCCATAGAGCTAGTGTAGGGTGTCTTGCTCAGGGACAAATCTAGTGACTGGGCTGAAATTCAAACTGCGAGACTTCCACATCTCAGCCTGATGCCCTACCAGCTGAGCACTTACCACACAGGTTTAATGTCATTCTTAAGGTGTTTCACTTTTTGAAGTTTTTTATTTATTTTAGGGCTGCGGAAATTAACGATTAATTAATCGATTAATCGTTAGAATTTTTAATCGATTAAATTTTCTTTATTCAGTAATTTTTCGATTAATTTTTACTAAATTTTATTTCGGTTACTTATTTACTTCAATACTACTTACTTACCTTAGTGGATTTCTGTTTCCGTTTGGACAGTAAACAACAATGGCGAGTAACGAAAAGCAATGTTGCTGTTAAGCATTTAAGCGGAAAGATGAACAAGCGTTTTGTTTTTAAGCTAACTGCTGACGGCAAAGTTGACGATGGCGACAAAATTTACTGCGTTCACTGCAATAAACAGT
>JABJVR010008827.1:0-46779 GCA_025773905.1 Chitala chitala
TGCATGTCTTTGGACTGTGGGAGGAAACCGGAGCACCCGGAGAAAACCCACCAAGCACAGGGAGAACATGCAAATTCACACACACAAACCCAAGGCGGGAACTGAACCCCAAGCCAGGAGGTGCGCGGCAACAGTGCTAACCACCACGCCACCGTGCTGCCTAGCTGCAGTACATTAGTCACCATTTTCCAGTAGACACACATGCATACAGATTGTGAACTATAAATATGTGTGAAATATAGTATTATGTGCAACATGTTTGTAAATATATATTGTGGAGATTGTTGTTTTCTCTTACTATTTTTATTTTTTATTATTTGTCCTCATCACTTTACCCTTGCTGCTGGAACACTGTGAATTTCTCCACTGTGGGACTGATAAAGGATTATCTTATCTAATCTTAAAGGCTGTGTAAAACTGGCCTGTTAGATAACCTTGTTTTGCCCGATGTTTAACTGATTGCACACTATTGCATCTATAAGGCAGAGTATTCATTCATCGTCTATACCACTTCATCCTGTTAAGGGTCGCAGGGAAGCCTGGAGCCCATCCCAGGAGACATAGGGCACATGGCAGGGTACACCCAGGGTGGGGTGCCAACCCACCACAGGGCAAACACACACACTACAGGCAATTTGGAGACACCAATCAATCTAACCCACTTGTCTTTGGACTGTGGGAGGAAACCAGAGGACCCGTAGAAAACCCACTATGCACAGGGACAACATGCAAACTCCATGCACACAAACCCAAGGAGGGAATTGAACTCCAGGCCTGGAGGTGTGAGACGACAGCGCTAACCCCCACGCCACCATGCTGCCAGGCAGTGTATTGTGTGCAATATTTAATAATTCTGTTATATTCATGTAATAGATCCATAATGTATGAAAAAGTGCATAAAAATTAAAATCGGCAGTATATTTAGCTAATTTTATATAATTTGTCACAGATTGCCAAACAGCCTTTTTGTAGCAGCAGTCCCCATTTCAGTGGTGTTCTTGTTGTGTAACTTTTAGTCAAAGTATTGTACTAAAATATGTTAGGTGTTTGTGCTCATGTTTTCTGGAAAGGTTAAAAGTTAATTAGAAACATATATATATATATATAATTACAAAGAAGGACAGCAATGCAATTTACAGTGACACCATCCTGAATACAGTTAAATTACTCAATTTTCAAAATATACAAGTTAGGGTTAGGGTTAGTTTTCATCATGTAGGAACTGAAAATATCTTCCACTTAATATTCAGCAGCGTATGACAACATAGCATAACAAAATACTTGTGAATATTTGTTTCTCAGTTTAAATAGCCAGAAATCTTAAAGTCCTTAAATAAATTCTTCATTCTAAAAATCTGGATGCTCTTCATTTCAAAGATATCCATGTCTCTGTGTTAAATGTGGTGGATATGTTTGAAAACCATTTGTTGTAGCTGTACGCTTTTAAGAAGAAAATGTTCTTAACCAGGGGGTCTGCAGCTCTGTGCTTAGCACTGCTGCTTTGGGGCTGAGGGTTCTAAATTCAGCCTCTGCTGTGCATGGACCTTCTTTTTCTCCCTGTGCTATGTGTGTTTCCTCCACTTACTCCGATTTTCTCCCATAGTCCACAGACATGCATTGTTGGCTAATTTGCTTTTCCAAATTGCCCACAATGGATTGTGATTGGATGCGTGTGTGAATGTTGTGCCTTGTGATGGTACCCTATTCAGCATGTTCCCTGCCTTGTGCCGTAAACTCCATGAGATGGGCTCCAGGCCCCCCGTGACCCTTCTCGGGATAAGCAGCATGGATGGCTGGATATTACTGATGAGCCTAAATAAATAAAGCTGTATTTGTTGAAGTTTTTCAAGCATATTTCCACTGTGGTTCCATAGAAGTACTTACCACAGTGCTCTCAGTGTACTGCAGCCATTTAATTAGACTGGCCTTTAAAAGACTTTAGTTGGTTTAGCACAGTGATGCTATTCTCAAATAATGTTGTTAAAGATGGACATGAGTATAGACATGTTGTTTGTTGAGGACTGTGATATTTGAACTAGAATTGGGACACATTTGTTATGAAAAGGCACCAGGTAGAGCTAATGTGGAGGAAGCTAAATGGTACCTTTTCAGATGAAGCATATTTCCACAAGTCAATGTTCTCCATGTTGCTCCTCTTGCTGAACTTTGGCCTGGCTCCTACAGGAGAGCATGAAAGGAAAAGCAGAAAGGTTAATGGGAATACACATCACTAATTACTCCGCATTCCTTTGTAATCATCTTTTGCAGAGGTAAATGGGAACATGAGCAAGAAGGAAAATCAGCTTGGATAAATTGAAATGTTGAATTAAATCAAGAAACGTTTTTTATAAATAGAAACTCAACCGAGGGTCAGTAATTAGTTTGGTATAGACATGGTTTAAGAGAAATCAATTATGGAGACTGAAGTAAGAGTAACATGAAACACACTGAATATTTTTTCTGTATGGGTGAATTTATTGCATTATTCCAAGAGATGTAAAAAATAACCTAAACGTGACGCTAATGGCAATTTCAGTTGTTTTGCTGAACCTAGTATAGCTGCTATGAAAAATCGATGTGCTTAGTTTTTGCATGGAAGTTTACCAAGGCTATGCTTTTAATTTCCAACTGACATTCATGTCAGACTACCTAGCATGTCATGTGGTGGTTGTACAGCTAGTATTGGGGGGGGGGGGGACAAGCATAATGTGTCAGAGCAGAGTAGCTTTATAATTGCAAAACCCCTCTTGTTTCCTTTCTGCCAAGTGATACAATTTAACAAATAATAAGCTGACATGCCTCATTACTGCAGAGCAGCTACACTCTCTCGCCGTCTCACCGACAGCACTGGGTCCCTAATTAACAACTTGCTTTCACCAAGAGAAACTGCTTCTCGGTGCTCCTATAGTACATACTTCAAGAAAATATTTCTCATATTAAAACCAAGGTCACAAAATAATGCCCTTCAGATGCATTTTGCACATTCTATATTTCTATATATAGAGGATCTGCTCCTCCTTAATTTTAAATAAACAGCCAGGAGGCCTTTGACTTGTGTCATCCTTTTCTCTGAACTGACGTCAGTGCCCTGAGGTGGCTGCCGTATAGTCTGTCTCTTGTTTTATCAATTTATGGTGTGATATTTCTGTGATGGCTTAAAAAACAAATATGTGAGTTTAAAAAAAATGTACGAATGTGATCATAGGAGGACTGGTAATCAGAACATTTTGTGAAAAGCCAGAGTGGCTGGCTGACCTTGTGTGTGTGGATGACCATCAGATCTACTGAGATAGGTGACCCATTATGTTGGGCTGCTCTGAGTCAAACTCCAGAGCTGTTTTCAAGTCCCAGTCTGTTCCTGAATGTGATCAAGACATTTAAATTACTCCATACCAATCAATATCATAGTGGTGAATCAGCGGTAAGGCTGTTGCGTTGCACATCTGAAGATATGACTTGAGCTGACATCTAACTTGCCCTTAGAGTTGATGTGTGAGCACCCTGTCATGGGGTGGTGCTGTGTCTGGAGTGTATCCTGGTTTTGACTGTCTATCCGGGATACATTCCATGCTCCAATAAGCTTGTCCAGAATAAGCAGTTGGAAAACAAATTAAGTGGCATACAGGGAAAGACTACTTATTTGGACCATTTGAGGGAAAAGTGCAGAAGAGGTATAACTCTTAGTCAAAGTGATGGAGTTATATTTAGCTGTCTTAAAGCATAAATTATGCAGATTCCTTTGTATTTAATTAACTGTTTAGGGTGTCATATGTACTTCTGCATACACTTACATTTCGTGGTATATCAAGAGGGGGATGGGGGGGTGTAGCCACATTCAAATCATCATGTATAGTCCCTTCGGCTGGTACAAAACAAGTCAACTGTAACTGCCTTCTTCATATACATCTCTCCGTTTCAAAATGCCCAAACACATTAATAAAGTGCGGTCCCAGACAGTTCTTGCACTGATAAACCCCAAGAGCAGCTGACACACGACCGCCTAACAAAAGACCCTTGATTGCACCTCTTCACTTTAACACGTTTGATAAATATATGACCCCAAGGGATTATTGCATAACAGGTAAATTAGAATCAAGCTTTGTTCAAATCAAACTTACATAACAGTGACACCACTTGATGATAATTATGTAATGAACAGTACATTCAGATGCAGTGGGTTGGCGCCCCGCCCCGGGTGTCCCCTGCCCTGCACCCTATGTGTTCTGGGATGGGCTCCAGGCTGCCCCGCAACCTTTAACAGGATTAAGTGGTATTGCCACATGATGCTAAGATACATAAATTTACTCTGCCAAACATAAAGCAAATTACATACAAGTATTTTAAATGATTGGGTCGCCAAGGCCTCCCCCCAGAACTGCCACCCAATCCACAATGCACCGGCCCCTTATGCTCCTTCCCACCAGATAAGCTGCAGAAAATGGATGGATGGATGGATGGATGGATGAATGGATATTTTAAATGATACCTAATTTGATATATTGCTGGTAGTACTCGAATTTCAAAACTTGGCCCCTGACTAAAATCAAGACACGTTTCTTCAAAGTACTGTGTAGTGAGATATTACAAAGGGTTATCAACATGTACTGAAGTCGCCCATGCCTTCTTGCATGAGGCAAAAGGTAAAACAAGTATTTTCGCTCCATAGATCTGCCTTGATCAGAAGCTGTAAGACAGGAGAGACTCCAGTGGCTAGAGGAGGTGTACTGTTACTAATGGGGTCATTTTTCAAATATGAGCCAACACCACGCTGCCCACATAAGCTTTTAACAATGGTCACTGTGCAGAAATGATACGATAGATCGGTATGTCAATATTCACCAAGAGGTGAGCGAGTAATAAGACTTAGTTTGCACTGTTTGTTGTCAATGATGTCCTCAGCTTACACACACAGATACACACAGCGATGTCGGAAACTGAGTTGTAATAAAGATTACATTTTTAGAAATTATTTTTAAGTCTCAGTATGACAGTTTTTTAAACTAAATGACTGTATCAGACAGACAGCCCAGGTAGGACAGTTTGGAGACAAAGTGAAAGAGAAGCGATTGAGATGGTTTAGGCATGTGTAGAGGAGGGATGTGGGGCATATTGTGAGAAGAATGCTAAGGATAGAGGGATGGAGCTACCAGGCAGGAGGAGAAGGGTAAGGGCAAGGAGGAGGATTATGGATGTGGTGAGTGAGGAAGTGCGAGTAGTTGGTGTGAAGACACAGAGGACAGGGTGAGAAGGAAACGAAGGATCCACTGTGGCAGCTCCTAATGGAAGCAGTCGAAAGAAGATTCTTTAAACTAAAGAGTTCTTTATTCCATAAGGTCAAAGACAATTGAGCAGAATGGCATATCATCTAAAGCACTATTGTTGAGCCTTGTCACACTTTGGCTGTATTAACAAGCAACTAGTCTGGAGACATTGAGTCACTGAGTCTTTTTCAGCACAGTCCACAAAGGAGGGTAGCAGATGGTTTGACAATGGTTTGGGTCGAGTGGTGCTAACATATAACTTGTGTGATATGATTTCCTTTGAGTTTAGTTATTCCACAATAATAAGGTTCCAATTCGTTTGTGACAGAATAAGAGCCAAATCTAAAAGGCAATATTTTCATAATTCATTTTTAATTAAACAATGACATATTTTGCTTTGGTGCTATTTAGCTTTTAAAGTAGTTCCAATTAAATAAACGGTGTTGGAGACCATTTTCTTTCTCTTTTTAAATGGGACATATTCCAAAGTCAACATTTTTCATTTCAGTGTGTACCTGGAAATTAAGTGAAAAGGACTAAAATAAAATACGAGCTGTAGGCATTGAAGGCCGGACACTGAGAAATGCAACTGTCTCATATGGAGAAAGTAATGCTAGAAAGGATGACAGCTGTGAGCTTCACTGCTCTGGGTTGAGCGTTCGGGTCCCTTTGGGGACGCGGCTTCGTAGAGCCGTGTGACAGATTAGCCCAAGTCAACAGTGACAGCGCAGCTTTGTGGCAAAGGCGTTCTCAGACATCTGGGCTCCCAGACTGCCCAGAGCACACAGGGAGGCTTGGAGCACAAAAGCATGTTTGTAAACGTACACAAACGCATGTTTGCAAACCGCTCACTGGGCAACTGTTGTGCCGTGAGTGCTCTTACTAAGGACAGAAGCTGGACTAATGTGTGAGCACGGATGATTTCGAAAACCTGATCCCATAATTCCAAGATGAACTACTGATGACTTTGCAGTATTTACAAATGTGTATTATTTATGCTCCAAACATAAAATGTTTTGCATGCATTGAAAATATAACAATTTTTGGTGAGTTTGGCCCTGGAGTTTGGCTCATGAAAATCTAAAAAAAGCCTTTAAGTATTGAAAGACGTTCAATGCTAACAGAGCACATATTTGGTCAGTACTATTGTCAGCACATAATGAACAATAAATGCATGTACACACTGTGTATTGATTAATTCCCAAGTTGTTAATCTTCTGTATTTTACCAAAAGATAAGTTATTATCAGTTTAGAGTTCTGTTGAATTGCAACCGTGTTTATTCAGAAAACGCAGGTTACGTACTTGTTGCCACAGCAACAGAAAGGATATATGAAACATTTTGCATGATAGATGTATAGCCATGATGAATCATGACAGAAAGCTCCTGCTACACATATGTCTTGGAAGGGTGAGTTTTTGTTTGTGTTACTAATAAATAATGTCACAGCCTCTGCATCCAACTAACATATTTTTTATCATCATTCAGAATTCTCCAAAAAATACCTGTTTAACACATCTAACCATGGTAATAAAGATTCGTTTTAAATTATGTAGGTAAAAAATACAAAAACTATTTTTTTTTAATTTCTATTATATGAATAGTTATATGCAGAGACATCAAGGTTTATGTAAGGGCTCCAAGCTGTTTAAATATTATCACTGATGCCTACAAATCCCACAAGCAACAGTTTATAACACGGTTTCTGCACAGCGTTTCCCATCATGCTCACACTCAGTTATGATGCTGGCATAAACTGTAATCATGTTACCCTTGTTCCTACCTTGTGCTTCAAACCCAGGTCCACAGGATGGAGCGTCCCTGTCCGACATCCCCAGTGCCACCATTAGCTGTTCCGCATTCATTCGAGCAGTCAGCTCCCCGCTGCAATCTCCAATCTGCAGACGGCAGAGAGCTCCTGGGATAAGCCATTTCACACGCTCGGCTGGGTCAACCTATCATGATTGCATGCAGAAACCGAAAAGCGTCAACTTCAAAAGAGTTGGCTTGGAAAAGCCACAGTCGACTCTTTATCTACTTCCATTATCGGAGCATCAAATTTCCCTTGAGTGAGCATGTCCCTCTCTGTCTTCCATTAAGCTTTATGCTCAGACATTCTCCGCATTGTCCTCATTTAATCTTAAAACAGAAAAACCATTGTGCTGAAATTACAGGGAACACATAGGATTGAAAGACAGGTAAACATCTCCCTGCACAGTTTTCTATTTTTCCACCACTTTTTAGAAGTGATTCACATGACACATTGCTCAGTAGCTCCTCAGGTTAAAATGAATCCTGCAGTTTTACTGTCAAACTTGGAACTGAAGGAGTGTGACACAGTCCAGCAGTTGGCATGAGACCAGATGCACAGAAATGGAATGGCCTAGTGAGACCAGAACTTTGATGTGTCAGGTTTACAATTGGCAGAGCCACACGTGGTATGGACAGTTGCATTTTACGCCAAAGGAAGAGCCTGTCTCATTTAATCTGGCCTGGAGACAATGGTCAGCATAAAGGTGGAAGGACAAAACTTCAACGAACCCCTTTTGCTGTTCCTGCACTTATAAATTAAAAATATAGTTCATAATGAATAAGGTAAAAGTTACATTAAATTTGCCATAGTAGCATTTGTGACAGAACTATTTAGATGATAATTAAATGTGATCCACAAACTGTTAAGGCATATTAGGCCTTAACACATTATGTAGCTCTCTGTGTGTTAGTCACAAAATCTAGACACAGACATAGTCCATGATGGGCCTTGGATAGGAAGACAAATGGAGATTTCAGCCTTTGTTGCATCATTCACTAGAGCAAATATTAAAGTCTGCACGAAGGCTCACTGGCCTTCTTGAATGTGTTTCTTCCTTTACGGTACCTCTCTGGAGATCTCCAGATGCTTTCGAGCATAGTGCAGGGCCTGACGGTGGTTCCCCAGGGACACATAGGCATTCCCCAGGCTCCAGCAAGCACGGCCCTCCCCAACCCTGCAAACACAAGTACAGACATAACCTTTTCTCACTGCCAGCTCAGGATGGACTGCTCACCAAATCTGCTACTGCAGCACAACCTGCAGACCTGTCTCCATATGGGTTGTAGGCTATGCTTCATTACCAATGTCACTTTCAAGCTGTAATTTTTGTGATTAATTAAAGTAATTTTTCTCACATGAAGTACCCACCTTACTTGGACCACATGATATAAGGTGAGGAGGGCAAAAGGACAAAATAGGGGAGGACACCAGAAATGTGAAATATCTTAGCTATAAAATAATACTAACCTGTCTCGTAGCTCCTGAGCTATGATCAGATGCTTGAGATGGTAGTCAATGGCACGTACATATTCCTGGAGGAGTGTGTAAGTGTTACCCAGGCTGTAGCAGGCCTGGGCTTCCATCACCTTGTCTTTCAGCTGGTGTGAGAGCTGCAGAGTCTTCCTGCACATGGGATTTGTGAGAAGACAGGCAGGTATCACTCCCTACAGCATATGCTTTTTAATCCATCACATTGCATGCGGAGATGCCAGCCTAACCATGTGTAGTACCAGAATAAGAGCAGACATTGCCCCTTTTACCTTTATGTACAAAATCCAATCATGAGATGGTTCTCTGCAGACTATCTCTTTAATATGGAGGTAGGGGCTTTTCCCCTTACCTGTAATAGTCTGTGGCTGTGTGGAATTGTCCCAGGAAAATGAGAGCGTTGCCGAGGTTGCTGTAGGCCCTGCGCTCTGCAGCTTTGTCACCAAACTCCTTTGCAATGGCCAGTCGCTGGTGTGGTGGAACAGGGGGTGTATAGCTCAGCTCAGCATTTAGCACACTAACGCCTAATGCCAAAAGGGAACTGCCAGGCCTCACCTCTCTGTGGAACTTGATGGCCTCCACAAAGTTTCCCAGGAGGTAGTGGGTGTTGCCCAGGTTCCCAAAAGCACGTCCCTGGGCTGGCCTGTCTCCCAGCGCTTTGACCAGAGCCAGGTTCATCCTGAAAATGTCACAACACTGAAGCTTTTGATGTGACAGTTATAAATGGGGTTATATTCCATTATTTTATATACATTTCTTTACAACTGACCGGTAATAAAAAAATTTAAAATTTATAATATATAGACGCACAGTGGCAGTTAGGATTGGATTTGCTATTATCTTTATTTCTCCTCTCAGCCTTTGATTACTATGGTAACTAAGGTGTGACACCTGCCTTGCCTACACTCTATGTTAACACTCTGTGGATGAATGTACTAATTGCCCTTGGTTTCCAAGGAAGGATGTCGAGCACAGACAGGCCATAATTTGCTTAATGAACTGAAAGAGGCATTACTTGTGGCGACATGGGAAGGGACGATAAAGACATGGCTGGAGTGAGGAGTGAGAGGTCCACATATCTCTCAGAATGACCTGGCACGGCAAGAACCCAACGCCACCCCAAGGAGATTTGCAACACATTCCACCTGTGCCAAACACCCAGTTTCATCACCTGTCTGTAGGTAGGTGGATTTTCTATAGAGAGAATCTGCCTAATTAGAGAGACACACCATGATCAGGCATTCAGACATTAATTATTGCTACCTTTATATGTTTTCTCTGTAGGGGAAACATAAAGCAAAGAAGTAGTGCATCATTTTGACATTTATGATATGTATTGAGGCAGTCGCTCAAATTCTGTCTGTTTATAAATGTCAGTAACAGCATTACATGCACTGTGAGTTTAGTTTTGTACACATAGTTACAAAGGGAACTGCCACAGCGAGTCTGTGGGGACACCCCCACTGGTGCTCAAGACAGCAAGATGTCTTCCCCCTTATTTCTGCACTGCTGGCGCCATCTTCTGGTGTAACTGAGCTAAATCTGGCAGGGGTGCTTAATTCCAAACATGACACTGGCACCTGTCCCACTGTCCCTGTCATTAATATTAAGCAGGTTCCTCTGATTAATATTAAGTGGGTTCCTGTGATTAATGTTAAGCAGGTTGGATTGAGCTGTGCTGAAGGACAGGCTGAACTCCAGGTTACGTATGCGTGCTCTGCGTAGGCAGACTGGACTCACTCGTAAAACTGGGCGGCTTTCTGCAGGGTGTCTCTTACATCAACAGGAAGATCTCCAGGACCCTGGGTGCAGCCCCATAGCTGTTGCTTTCCCTTTGCGTGAAGTATGTTGCCTGTATTATAAAGTGCTCTGGCTTCGCCCACCTGGTACAAAGAGAAAGCACCACTAGTTCAAAGGCGTACTCTGGATCTCTTCACTTTTTAAGAATTCTCTGTGATACCATCAAAAGTCTTTAGAGCAATAACTGATAACAGATACGTAGTCATGAATGCAACAATGTTGTGACTCATTCTGACTAAAGATATGAGGACTTCACCTGTCTGTTTTTTCTCTTTCCATTAAAAGCTATTTGAAACCGACATCAGTGGTATGCCATAATTAATAGAATTACACTGGAGAATTAAACTATTACTAAACATGAGTAAATGATTTTGAGTAGAGAAGACAATGACTCCATATTTTTTGTCCTCAGTGAGGGAGTACGGTGTTGCATGTAATTTCCCAGCTGTGATGCCCACGCGGCCCTGTACACTTGGTGCCCACCTTGTCTCCATGCTCACGGACGATTTCCAGGTGCCGCTGGCAGCATACCACTGCTTCATCGAAGCGCCCCAGCATCTTCAGCGTGTTTCCAAGGTTACCACTAGCTTTGCCCTCTCCTACTCGATCGCCTATAGTCCTGAAACAAACAACTTATAAGGGCCAATTGTTCTTAACATACTATAAAGACTGTGTGAAGAAAAATATAGCCTCGATTGTACAAGTCTCAGTACATTAAAATGCAGCAGTTTGAACATGTTAAGATAGTTTTACAGGACATTTACAGCTGTCAGGATAATAACACCCTTAGTTAAGGTTCCCAGAATACATTTCCCAACATGTTTCATGTTACCAATTGAAAATTAGGTTAATCATCATATTTTCACCACAAAAAAACAACAGCTGTATTTTTCCACAAACTACCAGTACATGTACATTACAGTGTGGGAGGAAACAGACCTGTGGCCCCAGGAATTTTAACATTTACACAAAGACTTTTACTCAGAGAAATAATGAGATGTTGAAGAAAAAGTGACACCTACAGTAGCTATCATAAATCCAAATGCTGACCTGAAAATACATTCTGAAAGGCTTGCTACCAGACACACCTGTTAAAAATGTTTTGTGAAGAGTTTTTGAAACATTTTCTTTGGCAATTCACTGTTTTTACTCAATTCACTCAACATCTCAACGTTTTGAAACATCAGTCTTTTTTAAAGAAAAAGGAACTGAAATGTTCCAATGTCAAAAACTGATATTGTTTTGTTTGTTAGTGTCTACCTTACAGATGACATTCACAACAGTACTGTATTTGTACCTGGCTAGAGTAAGGTCATGTCTGTGATATTCCAAAGCCTTGGTGTACTCTTTAAGGTAGAAGTAGGCATTTCCCAGCTGGCTGTAGATGGCACTGAGGGTCTTCAGGTCTTCAGTTCCTACCTCTACGGCGGCCTCAAAGAAAGCCGTCCCCTCTTTGAAGTCACCCGCTTTGCAGAGCCGCTCTCCCTCCAAAGCCAGCTCCAGACAGGAGGCCTCCATTCTTGTTACAGAGAAACGAGAAGAGAGCATCAGTGCGGAACTGTTTAAAGGGGCCACATGGTAAAACCGAGGGGAAGGTAAAATATACTGAACACTGAATGTGAAGCAGCAACGTCCCATTTCCACAAGAAAAATTTATGTACTGTATATATGTATGTCTGAACACTCAGTCAAGGGTGTAGGAAAGAGGTTGATATTGATAGGGACAGAACTTCACTCAATATCGGTGGAGACATATGGTAGTTGTACAGTGTTTCCAAAAGACAAATATACACAGAAATCGTTCTACATGTGTTTCCATCTAGGCACGTCTGTATTCCGGTGTTAACATTCATTAAGTTATTCCTATACAAAGCCTAGTAGTTTAGACCTGACTGATGACCTAGTCAGCCTACCAGTTGATTTGGTAAACCTCAGTACTTGCTCTCCCAGCATTCTGAAAAATGTCTAATTATCAAGACAGATGAGCACACATAAGTGTAGACTACACACAGTTAGTGGCTGAGGGTGATTGAACATCTAACCTAACTGGCTTTGGATTGCCAAAGATCTTTTTTTCTACAATAGGTAATAGGAGTTTTAGTTCTCACCTCTGTTGAGTTCTGAGTTCAAGTCCACTAAAACCTCTATAACCTGTATAACATTACTCTCCGGTACATCCATTCACATTGTTTGTTCATGGTAGACTGGCATGAACAACCAAGGGGACATGTACAAAGTTAAATTTGCTTAGCATAACTAAAACCTATGTCTACACAAAGAATAAAGTAGATTAAATATAAGCACAAATGAACCATCTCACATGATCAATAGAAACTGATTTTTTCAACACTTGTTTACAGCAGCAGAATGTCATACTTAATTTATATATATAAAAAAGCTAAGAATATTCAAGTATGGAATGAAATAAAAATGTTCAGCTATACCATTCTTTTCATGGTTCTTAAAAGTCTATGAACCATTTATAATTTTCTGTATTTTTGCTTATATGTGACCAAAAACATCAGATTTTCACACAACTATATTCTAAATAGTATTATACATAATATTTTATAGGGTCCACAAATGTTCAGGCACCACTGTATGTCTATGTTAACAAGGTCAGCACACAGAGTTCTGCTTTTACAACTTACACTAACTGTCCACCACACATGCATGGGCAATATGACCATACATTTCTAAAGCAAATATTTTCCAGGCTTGTTTAAATGAACCTTTCCATTGATTTCATTCTCATTGTGTAAAAACACCAAGTTAATAGACATTAACTGCATTCTTCAGAAGGAAAACCACTAAAGGGAGGTGTGTTGTGTAACAACTTTTCTGCTGCTGCTAGCTGAAGGTGATGGTGTTTGGGGACGTGGTGTTTGGGAGACATTTCTCACAGCAGCCTATTCATCTTCATCCTGTCTTTTCTCTGTTATTTTCTAGCTTGCTGAATGCTCTAAAACAATTTCCAGACTGTATTATATTTCTTACAGGTACTGGAGGACTCAAAACAGGTTCCAGGCTTTAAAAAATGTTTTAAAATTTGTTGTATATGCCTTCCAGATATAAGGTTATACTGCCTCAAGCTGTCATATGTCTCCATGGTAACAGTACTGTTGGAGAATTGCTTAATCGAAGATTCTAAACACACAGCGTTAACCACCTGAAAAATTAAAGTATATGCAACATCTTCAGCGTGTATAATATACGGCTCAGACATAAAGGTTTTTATTTACCTGTTTGTTTTTACTGTTGTTCATCTTGTCATTTTGAAAATACCAAGTTTTCTTACGTATAGTATATTACTTTTCTTACGTACAGTACTTACTAGTTTACTATGCATTGTGAAAATCACAGAGAAGTATTGTTTTTTTACACAGAAATCGTTCTACACCAAAATTATCCCGTTGATGAAAAGTACAGAACTAACTGTAGCCAGGTTAAATTGTTTTAAAAATATCTGCCAAAGGCATTTGTTAGAACATTCAAATGTCTGAAGACTACTTTCCTTTCTAAGCACAATAAACCCTTAAAAATTAATTTCTCTTAAAAAAATCCCCTACAATTCTTTGATGCCATTCTCAAACGAAAGTTATAAAAACAATAAAACCACAAAGGTGTAAAATTCACTTCAAATGCACTTCTGTGGCTACTTAAAATCTACTTTGCTATAGAAAAAATATAACGTAATACTCAAATCGTATTTTGTGTGTAGTTGCAACTGATACAGGCCCCTGACTAAGTAGCAGGGGTGAGTGGGAGTGTTGGCTGGATGCTGTTAGTGAGGATGGAGCTCCTGTTTTAACGTACCTCTTTTTCTGCCTGCTGAGAATCTTCTGTACATAAATATTGAGCTCCACCTGCAAGGGCCTGAGTGCTGGCTGGGGCCTGGGGCCGCTATGGGCCAACCTGCAGATGGCCTTCTGTGCCCTGCTCAGGGGGCAAGAGTCAAGGGGCATCATGGTACCCATCCTTGTGCACAAGTGGTGCGCACAAGAAAGAGGCAATGGCTAGAATGGCAGCTGGTAGAGAATGAGAATGTTGGAAAACTAAAGAGAAATAACAACTAGCTCTGTGATTCAGTGCTGCTCTGCCAATACTGATGTCATCAACCACTGACGAGTTACTGCACCTTTCAATTTCAAGCTCAAAAAAACCAACAATGCCTAATTGCATTTTATTAGACCAAACGAATGTCAGATGGACTCTTGTCCTGATGTATTTAACAATAAACTGTATTATTCAATACACATTTAAAATGTAAATCTAATGTTGTTTTATGAACAACACATAAGACAAACATCAGTAACATTTTGACATGTTATTGTCTCTAATAAGGAACAGCACAGTGTAGAGTTAGTCAGTTCTAAAAATCAGTTTTTATATTATTCTAGATGCACAAGATTAAAGGTTTTTAAATACCTCATGCGAAAGAGGAAGAATATCTAGACTAGAGGGTCTGGAGAAGATGTCCTCCTTGGTAGAGGCAGATCATGCAGATAAACCAGAGTCGGTAAAGAACAATCCGCTTTAATTCCAGAGCATGCTGGGATCAGCAAAGGACACGCCACCCACACAAGTGCCCAACTAATCCAACACACTCCTGTCTTCAGCTGAGAATGAGGAATACCAAGTATGCCTACGTGTCACTGCTTATTGGCAAAAATCCCAAGGTCGACACACTGCAAAACTGAACATACCTGACAGCAAAGACAAACCGTGTAGCTCATTCTTTTTTGACTATAACCAGCAAGAAAATATAGGCAGGAAATCACGTGAACTGCAGCAAACATTAAATGGGACATGGTGCAACCACATAATTTCTCAAGCAGCTGAAATAATGGTAATAATGGTTAAATCAGCAGAGCCAACAACCCCCTTATTCAGCTTTCAAGTGTAATACTAACATACTACAGGAAATTCCATTTGTCATAACCCAAGCATTATGTTGAGCTCTGCTCATGCAGTGCTTTACAGAATATGTTTTTAAAAATGTATTTCTACAGTATGCCGCATCTAGTTATTATATAACCATTGTACAGTTTGGTTTACTAATCATTCCTGGTTATTATATAACTGTTTATCAGTTTAGCATTGCAGCCGTAGTAGTATTCAACAAGCTCTCTTCTGGATTTCATACTCGTTATGTGAGAAGATTAAACATGTAAATTGATTAAATTTCTGAATTATAAATTCTGGAAAGGAACAATATTTAAAGATCGTGGTGCAGTGACAAACCATGTTTTCTCCAAGGGTATTATGCACATGTGGAAACGGATTGGAACCTAAGATTGTACATCATGTGTGTTTTCTTTTCTGCTTTTACCCAAACTATTCAACTTTTCTATGATGAACAATTAAAGCAGCAGAGCATATCACCCTTATCACGTTGACCCCATCAAACCACACCCCTTCATTAAAGCAGATCCACCCTATCAGAGCATTTTCTTCCAGTCAGACCAAATCCACTCTATCAAAGTAGATGTTGTCTATGAGAGCAATGCTTCCCCCTGTTCAACAGACTCCACATTTCAGAGCAGATCCCCTGTGTGAGAACACACTGGCTTCACAGTGACGTTAGCTTCTCTGGGAGCACGTCATTTTATCCTAAGTATAGAAGGATCCTATTATGTACACAGACATTGCAATGAAAAGTGAAAGGTTCTAGAATTAATCCTCATGGAAAAATTGTGAGAAATGTCACAACGCACAGATGCTTGCATTTTAATGGATAAAAGCAATGTAATGAATAAAAAAAAGTAAAAATGAGGACAAATGAATCGGTTCCTTCCAAGCAAATCACATAAATGGCCAGAAGGTTTAATTGAAAGGGGGCCGGAGAATACATAGAGGTCCTCGTGAAAGTTCTCCAATGGGCTGGGGCTGCTTTGGAAAAGCACTTGTTTTAGGAGCTATTGTCTCAGAGAAAAACCTGCAGGTTCTTAACATCTTAGCCCAGAACACCTTTGTGATGTTAATAGAGATTGTGACATCAGAACTTAAAAAATTCATGAAATGAACGACCATGTCTTCAGTGCAACACCCTGGCGATATTACTGCCTCTAGAAAAAGCACTCCACAGAGGATTACCCTGGCTGAGCTGGACTTATGCTACAAACCAGAGTTGTTAGTTAAAGAGAAAACCATTTGACTCAAATAAATAGACTCCTCTGGAAACAGAACAGTCAATTTAACAGACACACTTTCCTGTAAAGTAAGCAAATCGTCAACATTTCTTTAAAAGTCTATTCCATGTTCACATAAGTAGATCTTTCTACACTGACTATCAAAAGATGTTGCCCAAAGCTTTTTTTGTTTAGCCCATGACCTCCTCAAACTACTCGGCACACATTTATAAAGATTTTTTAAATGACATAAAACCACAGCTTCCCTTGCATGCTTCACTGCTGTCCAGTCTATTGGAGACTGTATATTCAGTACACCTGCACTCACTGATCATATCCACAAATATTTTATGGCTTTTGACCATAGAGACCATTTCTTTCTATGCAATCCATGCAAAGTCTATGGAAATCATAGTCATTTTAGTTACAGCCATCACACAAACAGATTTATGGTCTTAATACTTGTGGTTTTAAGTGAATAGTGATCCTTCTCTGGTCATTTCAGTAAACAGTTGGTACAGAAATTTCCAAACACATGTAAAGCAGCCTGTAAATACCAGAACAATATATATGTGCATATGAAAAATTCATTTAGGCAACCAGTATATGTAAACTATCATTTTAAAAGTAATAAGATGGTAGAAGATTAATACATGAAGCTTACACAAGTAGCCTAATGATTTTTGGATAAGTGCTTGGCCTCTCTGATGCAATAGGACTTGCTTTATCCTTACTGCTGCTGTAAACTGAGACAGTCGGTAAACCACATACGCACTTGCCATACCTACACGCATTTGTCCTTCCAAGAACTCCAAGAAAGGACAAAGTCTTGCTTCTCAGAATCCACTCTCCCTCCACAGCCTGTTCCTGTGCCAGCCTCTCTCAGCTCTGACAACGGATTGAGTTTGGAAACAATCACTCTGTAATTACGTGCCTGTGGCTAGGCTGACATTTGGGTGGTGGGGGGGTGGAGGTACATATTCTACATTTTATACTTTTCCAAAAGGCACAGTGGAAGCCTGTTGCAGTCAGTAACTAGGTGAGAGAAAGTCTACTTAACTATAAAGTGCTGTTAAATATACCACTTCTTTAGTCCTCTGATGCTACATCAGGGAGATGAGCAATTGAGAAAAATGAGTTGAAATCCCATCACAAGTGTGTCCTTTTCCAGTCTCAGCCCTTTTCCTCATAGCATTGCATTACAGTATTATTTTGCCAGTGTAATCAAGTCCAAATAGTGGCTATAATTTAATGAACTATGCTCTTCTGCAGAACCAACACCGGTCAGCCAGAGACTCAGCACACAGCATTACATAGACGAGAGGCACATAACATCTCAAATTACAAGCATTGATCAGCTAATAAATTATAATAGACCTATGAGCTACTTAAATAACAAAGCCAAAAAAGATCCCCTAGTAAAGCCAAATACTTCTTTCCCTGTGGACTACAACAGCCTACAACAGCTCTAGTCCCAGTTCCTGGATCATAGTCTATAGGACTGCACTTGTATAAAGTGCCTTATTCGCTGAGCCCCTCAGCACTCTTTCCCACTCGTTTAACCAGCTTCACAGAGAGTAGAAAATCCGGTTGCTAGAGAAACCAAAAGAATCTTCTCAGTAAAACTAAGATATTGTTCTACTCTCTCGGCCCTCCCTTACGTCTCCCTGTAATGTTCTGCCATTAGCTTTAACTGTCCCCTTCCCTTCTTCAGCTTTTTCATGCATACTTGCTCTTTTGTTCAACTTGTAGCATTTACACTCTTCCAGCTTGCACTGTCTATGACCCCCCCCCAAGTGTCTCCAGTTTTACTGGATTGATTTAACCAGGCTGGGCTGAGAGACATGCATCTCATTTGTTCAAACAGACTGGAGATATGGACCATTGCAGCACAGGGTAATAAAGGTTTACCACATTTTAAAATGCAAAACATCTTAAAATATATAACACGGAAACTCCTTTCATCAAAGAGCACATAAAACAGGAAAATGTGTATAAATATTCTTGAACAGGAAAAACATGTCCATTCTCTAGCTATATATACACTTTGCAGGCTAATTATCTGAAACAACGCCTGGTGACTCTGAGTGGGTTTTTGTCAAGATGGTCACTTCTCTGTGGTTTTTACAGTGAACAAAGCCCTAACCCACATAACAGCTGACTTGCATATTATCAGTTTGGAAACATTACTTTAATGAGTAATATTATCAAAAACGTCATCTCTGATTTCTTACACAGTTGCTACAGATAAATTATAATAAAAACCTTCCTTTGGAGGTTGTTACCTAAAGTAAGTTGTATATGCAAATTGCAGTTTCGGTCAGCAGGTCCACTACAGCAAGCCTCACATCATCATTCTTACAAAGGATGACTTGTTTGATTGCAATGTCACATTTATGTCAGCCAAAAACCCCAATACATCGGAATCCATTCATGTTTGTTCTGTGTGCAATGATGCAGAAAAGGGGGGGGGGGGCTACTTTAATAGGAAAGCAACAGCTGGCATTAAACATGAGCCAGAGGAATATCTCATAAATGACAGCAATTTATTCATAAACTGAATGCCGTGAAGCTTTTCCAAGATCATGCCCCTTGCTCCTATTCAGAGAAGCCAAGATACAACAGTGTGAACACCAAGGGTGAAAGACCATCTCACCGTTGGGCCACGATAAACCAGTGATGGGCAACTTCTAATGTGCGCAGAGGCAGGACGTGGCACAGACCATGAGAATGAGGATGGAGGAAGCAACAGGCACGCACATGGAGCTGTCATGCAGCCTGAAAGGAAGTGCACTCCTCAACATGCTTTCTGTGCCTCCCCGCTTTGGAAGCGGAGACAGAGCAGTGACTGGAGGGAGGCAACATAGGGAGCTCTAGGGAAGACAGCCACGATGCTGGGTGCAAAATTGGAAAAAGAAGCACTGGTGCATCTCCATCTCCTGTGTAAATGCCAGCGCCAGGAAAGGTGAAACACAGAGTACAGATTGCAAGAGAGCCTTATGACATATCCAGCAGAGATGCAAGCAGACCTCCATCAGAAAGTCCTAGTAAAGCACCTTTCCCAGCTTCTGGCAATCTGTAAGTGTCTGCAGAACTCTGAGAGCAGAGAAGGCAAGAAAGTGACTCCTATAAGGTCCACTACTGGCACTCAGTTCCCAGTTCAACTCCACCACAAGACATGCTGACAGCCAGCATGCCCAGTACCTCAGTTCTTCCCATCCGTTCATCTCAGAAACTCCTTCCACCACATACACACACATGCACACACCACATACACACACACACACTGAAACACACGCACAAATCTTTCCCAGGTTTTACCTCAAATGGAGGCGCTTGCTGGCCAGCTCCTGGACCACACCATTAGCAGACTGAGCCATAAACTGGGTCCTGCAGCCCCTTCGTTAATCTCAGCACTGTCCTGTCCACCGCTGTGTGTCTAGAAAAGCGATTGCAAAAGCTGAGGAAGTGATGTATTGTCCAAATAAACCATAAAGACAAGCACCTCCCCCATCAATGACATCAGAGTGCTGTGCATGTGTGTGCAATGTTTTCTGCTAGAAGAGGCTGCTTTTCTCTCTCTCTCTCTCTCTCTCTCTCTCTCTCTCTCTCTCTCTCTCTCTCTCTCTCTGTTTCTCTGGAGTGATCTGTATCTCTTTATCTCTTCCTCTCTGTTTAAATTTCAAAGCACTTTATTATCATCACATACAAAAGTGTTTTTATATTCTTGCTAAATATTGTAAATACTGTATGCGTTACTAATCTATCGTTTTTGTTGTCATTTCCAATTAACTTGTATTGAAATGTATCTACATTTTAACTTGCTTTACATTTTTATACAATTTGCATTACCCGCATAGATAAAATAAGGCATCCAACACCAAAATGTGTCTTGATGAAGAATAAATGTGATGTCAAACATTTACTTACTAGGTAGTTATATTCTGTGCTGTTTTGATTCAGATTCAAGATTCAAAGAACTTTATTAATTCCAGGGGGCAGTGCTTTGCTTGGTTATAGCTGTACTTCACATGACAAGGGAAAGAAAGAGCTACACAAGGAAACAAAAAAACAGTACTTCAACATAATACAGTAAATACAGCAAATATATATGAACATATGAGTTGTGATATGAAAACCGATAGCCCAGTTTCAGCAACGTTCCCCATTATAGCAGGGAAAGGAGTTGTAAAGTTTTAAGGGCCACTGGAAGAAAGGATCTTCTGTGGCGTCCTGTGGAGCACTTGGCAGTGACCAGTCTTTAGCTGAATGTGCTCCTCTGTTCAACCAGCACACTGTGGAGTGGGTGGGAGGTATTGTGCAGGACAGAGAGGAGTTTGGTTAACATCCTCCTCTCAGCCACAGCATGTAGAGGGTTTGTATGGCAAGGCTTTTATTCATATATGGTAATTTGTATGCTGATGTCATAACATTTGTTATGTTTCGTAAGATCATACTTTAGCAGTATTGCCATAAGTGTAGGTCATGACCCATTTGGGTCATGGTTTTAATTGTGATGTGTCACCAAAGTAATTAGTAAATAGAACAGACAATACAAATGTTTGTGCTATTGGGTCCCAAAATGGGTCTGAACATTTTCATTTGGGTCTTTAGATTAAAAACTTTGAGAACGCTGTTGTTTAGGGGAATAACTGTATGAATTCTCCTGTTCTTTGCACTGGCAAACATAACTGTGCTTGTCCAGCACTAAAGCAAAACTTCCAAAAAGTGTGTTTAAACGTTTTGAAAACAAAACGAACAGGTATTGCTGCTCTAAAACAATCTGGAAAATGAGAGGCTCCACCACATAAAAACAGACAAATTGCAAAAAACGTTGTCAGTGTACATCTCATCTTTGACAAGGTCTAACTGTGATCATTCTAAAACGGTCTAATAAGGATTTCGTGTACTTTTTCTAACAATTAATTTTCAGACTTGTATTCATTTTATTGACGTTTCAAAGAGTACAAGTTAATGTTACATAAATAAATAAGCAACAAATAGATTAAATAAAAATAAATCAATAAATATCTTTATTAAGTTTTTTTATGCATACTACTTTGAGAGAAACGAACAAATAATCGCGCTGTAGTTACCAATGTTGAGCGCAATTTAGTTTATAACAAAACTGTAGTAAAATGTAATTTTTGCAGGAAATTTAGACTAAATTGTCAACACCAACAGGTGTTCGTGTTAATGAATGTTTATGCAGACAAATTAATGCTTGTTGTTTAAACAAACTAAGCACTCAGTCGGTACTCATTCCTGCCAGCGCATACACTTCACTGCATTTATTTAGGCACTGCCACATTATTAAAACCTGGGGTCGGAATTACAAACATTTCTCAAACGTGAATGTAATATTGACATTGTCTTCAAATAGTCACATGCAATGACAAGTCTCACATCAAACTAAAGCAATGTTGCAATGATTTGAAAAGAGGAAGAACTGACAACTGTACACGGTGCCAGATCCACCGGGTCTGTTTGACGGACACGCGTGGCCCATGTATGTAAAACATAACGACTAGGAAAACGGGACTTAAGACGATAGTGGTGATTTTTGACTTATTCTTTTTGCCAATTCCATACATAAAAAGAAACGGTCGGAGAAACGTTCTGTAACTGAACAATTTAAGAATATTTATTTTAATACAGTCTCTAATTATAAAAACAAGAAAACCATTCGATCATATTCCATGCTTGTCTCTTCGATCTGTATCTGACCTTTTTATTATAATGTAAATATGCCCCTGACAATTTATTTTATATTGTTCTGTTTTATTTAAACTTGTTTATTTCTCTTATTTCCTTTTTTATCTGTTTTATACATTATTGTTTGTATTATTGTTTTAAATAAGTTTGCAAATAAATACACACATAAATAAATAAGTAACTAAATCCTGTCATATTCGCTCGTCGGATATTCAACGATGCATTCTCGATGAAACCCAGTTGTTGAAACGGGTCATCAACGGTCTACTTACTGAAGAATTTACCACCCTCTGGCGTTAGTAATGTAAAATTGCAAATTTGATATGAAACAGTATCATAGAGACAGTGACTTCAGCCCACCTCGTGTTTCTACAACATGCACAGTTCACCTGCTAAAGGTACCGCTAATGCCACTAATTCGTCGAGGTAAAGAATGTATATGTCCTCCAGCATATAAACCCAATATGACTGACATCAAAATCTATGGAAAACTGACATGCTCAAAAACCTTGATAAATTAATCAGCACAAAATATGACCCGAATCAGAATCATATGCACCAAATGTATTATTCAGTGCTCTTGTTTGTCTATTTCAGTGGGGTTTATGTCAAGACAGCATTTTGCCTGTTACAGGAAGCTTAGGAATGCAGAACAGCACAGGACAAGGAAGGAAGGGGACCTCCCAGTGTTAATGCATGTATTTCTCAAGTGGAATGTTCTCCTGGTACACCCAGAAAATGTTTAAACAGATGAGCTGAGTAGTTACAGTTATTTTAACATCTGTTCCCTCCCACTGGTCCTGGAACAATATAAACAAACAATGTTATACAATCAAGTACATTTCGTCAACACGCTGTTTACAAATATGCAACAAAGAGTCTTAGCTTATTGTTCAGCTTCTATTGTTTTAGATGTATACACTGACTAAAAGGAATGCTTATTATACGTAACATTTACGTAACATTTCTATAATGCTGACTTTGCATTGCTCTTGTGATGTATTTTTCTGTTGTCTTATTACTTTCAGAACATAAAGAGGAGTTTTTGGTGCAGGAGTTATAGAACAAAGAAATTTTTATTATATCTAGCACGCATTTCACTTTGTGAGGTCACTGCATGACATTTATAAATACAAGCCATGACAATTAGAAAGTAACTGAATTACACTTTCACAAGCCAATAAAGTCCAACTTTGTCACGTCAAAAGGGGATACAACCGCCATAAGTATCTGTGTAAACTCTTTAAAGACAGTGTCAATAACAAGGCAACAACATTTAAAAATCAGTTTCAAAGCAGCAACATTTTATTTAAATTTGTATTCTTATTTTCGGATCTGTTAATAGAGAGGCCTCTGGATTGTATTTGTTGTTGTGAATGAAAGTGTTCTAATAATTTCACATGAAACTGAAAACCATCATGATGCTTACAGTACCAATCACAGATCAATGCATAGGGTATTCATGTGTACATGTCTGACCGGGAGAGTGACGGGAGAAGGCAAAAAACAAGATAGATAAAGGAGTAAGTGAAAAGATGTTTCATAATGCAGAAGGTTTTGTAAATTAGAGGGATGTCTCACAAAATTCCCAAAATACAAATCAAAGCATGTCCTGGAGGAGCACAGCATACAAAATCATGTACGTTTGAAAAAGTGGAAACTGTGTGCTCCATATTTTAAAAATCAATGATTTCCCCACCAATTTTTAATTCCTAACCACTGCACACTCAGCCAGAAAAGGGCATGTTTCCATCATTTTAATCCAATCACAGTTTCCGAGCAACCAAGAAACAATTTTATATCCATGACAGAACCTATAGCCCTGTCCTTTTTCTTATAAGATTTAGCTCAAATTACAGATGACTTTTTTTAAACAGCCTTTAAGTCTTTTGGCTTTTCCCCTGCTGACATCTGGAACAAGTCAGTGGGCCAAAATTTAACCTGTGATTAAATGCCATTTTGCTTATTTCAAAAGGTGACGGAGTTGACATGTTCACAGTGTCAGTTTCTTCTCTGTCTTTCCACAAAATGACAGTGGAAGTCAAAGGACTACAGCCTGAAACAGGAGTAGGGTATACAGATTTTTCCCCTCCCCATTATTTTTATTTACTTATTTTTAATTATTCCATTCATTATAATTCCTTTTAATAACTGTAATTTGTTCCTGCTAAATGCCTTGTTATGAAAGGCACTATATAAAAATAAAGGGAATTGAACTGAATATAGCTGATGGCATTAGATAAGCAGAAGGATTTCAACTAGCTTTCAGACAACAGAAACTATGTGGTAGGTGTTTTATGGAAGAAACACTAAATATGTATCAGTAACAGAGAGGTGAGAGGAGAGAGTGTGGTCTACTGACTTATTTAGACAGTACATTTATCAGAAGGACACTGAAGAAAGCAGGTTCAACAAAGTTGTAGCTATTGTTACAGCAGTCTCATTGTTTTCTTGTATACAGCCCCCTCCACCCTGTCTAAACATACACAGACACGTCCCATTTTGAAACAATCCATATATTTGAATGTTCATGAGTACAATGACCCTTTCTCACAACAGTAATGAGATGGGGGTGGTGGTGGGGGGAGGTGAAAAAGAGGGATTGATTTATCTTCATAATCCTTCAACTGCCACCTGTTTGACTGGGTCATCATTTTTTTTCAAACAACACCATTAACATCTTTTCACTCCCTTGTCACAGTTAGAATAGTTAATGCACATATCACTGAAAAAAAAATTGAGTGAGATTTACTTAAAATATATAAGGTAACAATTTCCATGTAGAAATTCTTAGTAAATTTAACACAACATTACAAAGCTGTTATATCTTTAAGTAACCACACACCCCCTCCTCCTAGCTAATTTTTTTTTACCGCACCTGTTTTCTGTGTACTGTGGTGGGTTGTCACCCTGCCCAGGGTGTCCCGTGCCCCGCACCCTGTGCTTCCTGGGATGGGCTCCAGGCTTTCCACGGCCCTCAATTGGATAAGGAGGTTATGTGAATGGATAGATGGATGGATGTTTTCTGTTTAGAAATCGAAGCCTTGGTTTTTTCATTGTTTATTGCGAAGTACTACTTTTCATGGCAGTTAGTTGTGAGTTCTTGCAATGGGTGTATTGTGGTCCTGCTGTGACTGTCAAGCCCACTTCCCTTCCCTGTCCTTCCACAGGCCTTTTGTTTGCTCCCTGTGTAGTTTTTGTGCCCGCACCTTGGCCCTTTTTACTTGACAATCAGATTTTTGGTTTTTTGATAAATAATAAATATTCCAAGTAAAAGAAAAATAATATTTTGAAATGGGAAAAAATAGACTGAGTTACTTTTACAGACTGAAAAAATGTTTTGTTTTTTTTTTCAGTATACTGTATGTAAATGAAGAATAACAGAATTGTGTTTCAATGGATAAAGTGAAATAAGGCTACAACATCTTTAGCATGTAATTGACAATGGATCAGTCTGTTGTTGTCTGGTCAGTCATGTTTTCCTGGTTATTTGGTAATCAAAATTTATAGTGCATTAGCGCTATTTTCAGGTAATTTTTGGTAATTAAAATATATAGCTCATTAGCCAGTGAGTTTCATATATTTCTGAACATCCTAATTTTGATAATTTCAGACTTCTTAGCCCATGTAAATGAAAAAGAAGGACAAGATTAATGTCAGTTGTAGCCCTATATCTCATTTGTGACTGTACATGGCATAATGAAAAACGTGAGTCCCTGGATGTAGCAAATGGACTTCATCTCATCAGCAGAACAATACCTTTCAGCTATACTTCAAAATGTATTTTTTTTAATTCAGATAATCACTTAAAAGCATGTAGTTCTGAGCTTCAGTTTTAAAATATATGCATGATGTAAATAAAATGCATAATTGATATTCTCCTTTTCTTCTCCCAGTCCTGTTTTAACTACTGTTCCTTATGGGCTTGGTCTTCACATTCTTGTTATTAAATGTTATTTCACCACATTCAGCAGAGATAAATAGTGGTCATTGCTAACTAGTGGTTAATCATGTGTTGTGTCAAAATCACAATTTTGCAAGTTTTGAACAAATTCAGCAACATGGCGTTATCCTTCTCACACTTCCTAGTCACTAGAGGGAGATGTGTACCACTTAAATCTAATGGAACATCTGATGGTGTCTCCAGCTGAGCTAGTTCACATTCTATCTGCCTCATCACTATAAGAGCTTCCTACTGTTCAGTTTTTGAGTACATCATGAGAACATTGCAGATGAATGTTTCACAGAAATGTTATGAAACAGTGCATTTGGGTTAATGTTCAGAAAATGTTTTTCTGATGTTTTTAAATGTACAGACTGAATGGTTTCTGTGTGTTAGGGAAAGACTAAGAGATGTAAACAAAAATAATCTTCATAGTGATGGGGGAAAAAAGCTCAAAGTAACTGTTTTTAATGGTTTATCTCACCCCCACTTATAAAGACAAATCGGTAAATCACAATTCCTGGGGAATTAAAATACTGGTCTTTTAATCTGTTTATTGTCCCAAGACATCAATCCATGCTACAAAAAGCTATTCTGTATGTGATTCTTTTAAATTTACCACAGAGAGCAAAAACAAGCTGTTTTCCACAAGATGGCACCTCCTTCTGTGTTAATCTTCAAATCGTGACTCTGTGGGCAGGGCTGGAGCTTCTGCGTGCACGGTCCATTCAGAGCTGCAAGAAAAATGGGATTTTAGTAAGCCACAGATCTCAGAGTGGCAGCTCAAATCTGTTTCATTTTTCCATAATGTGTTCTCTGAAAACAACAGCCATCTGTGCACAATAGTTTCCCTTATATCTTGTTGTTGTTGTTCTTGTTCTTGTTGTTGTGGTCATCATCAATGTAACCTACTTAGGTAGTAACTCAGTGTTAAATCACCTAGACCAAGGAGCAAAAATTTTCATGCCTAGACATAGAGCTCTGAGCACAGACACAAGACTTGAGTAATAAACTCAAGAACAGTTTTTTAATATATTCTGTTTCATTTGCATGTTCTTGGTCATTTGGAGTGTTCACAGAACAACATGAGCATGACAGAATTTTTTTTGTCTAATTATAATTAGACAAAAATATATATTTTTATAATTCCATACATAATTATCTATGGAAGAACAATAGAAAAATATATATTTGGATCAGCCATAACATTATGACCATTATTATGCCTAATATTGAGTAGGTTCCCCTTTTGCCACCAAAACAACCCTGATCCATCAAGGTATGGAGTCTACTAGACCTCTGGAGATACGCTGTGGTATCTGGCACCAAGCCACCAGTAGCAGACCCTTTATATTCTGAAAGTTGCGAGATGGGGCCTCCATGGAACAGACTTGTTTTTCCAGCACATCCCAAAGACTGGACTGAGATCTTGAGAACTGGAGGTGAAGTCAACACCTCAAACTCTAAAATACAAAAATTGTTGTATTTCTCAAACCATTCTTAAACCATTTTTGAAGTGTGGCAGGGCACATTATCCTGCTGAAAGAGGCCACTGCCATCAGGGAATACTGTTTCCATGAAGGGGTGTGCTTGGTCAGCAACAATGTTTAGGTAGGTGGTGTGGGTCAAAGTAACATCCGCATGATTGGCATGACCCAGGTGTCTCAGCAAAAAGCATTGCTCAAAGCATCATACTGCCTCTGCTGGCTTGCCTTCTTCCCATAGTGCATCCTGGTGCCATCTCTTCCCCAGGTTTCTTTGACATGATTTAAAAGAAAATGTGATTCATCAGACCAGGCTATCTTCTTCCATTGTTCTATGGTCAAGTTTTGAGATTCATGTGCCCACTGTAGGTGCTTTTGGCAGTGGACACAGGTCAGCATGGGCACCCTGACCGGTCTGTGGCTACACAGCCCCATACAGAACAAACTGCATTGTGTGTTCTGACACCTTTCTATCAGGACCAGCAAGAACTTTTACAGCAATTTGAGCTACAGTAGCTGTTCTATAGAAACGAATTACAGAAGCCAGCCTTCATGCTCCACCTGCATCAATGAGCCTTGGCTGCCCATGACTTTGTCGTCAGTTCACCGGTTTTTCTTCCTTGGACCACTTTTAGTAGGTCCTGACTACTGCAGACCAGGAACATCCGACAAGAGCTGCAGTTTCGGAATTACTGTGACCCAGTCATCTAGCCATCACAATTTGGTCCTTGACAAAGTTGCTCAAATCCTTACACTCGCCCATTTTTATTGGTTCCAAGACATCAGCATCAGGAACAAAAAGTTCACTTGTTGTTGTTGCCTAATATATCCCACCCACCAATGTTATTCACTTCACCTGTTAGTGGTCATAATGTTATTGCTGATTGGTGTGTGTGTGTGTGTGTGTGTGTGTGTGTACACTACTTCTTCAGTATATATACTGTTCAACATTTTGGCAAAGATTAAATGAATGTTCACAGTTTCTTCTCACCTTGATCTGCACAATTTTTCAAACTAAATTAGGTCAAGCTGGTTTTAATTCACTTAATCACTAACTTAATCATCTGGGCTAAAATGGGGGATGAATCAAGTTTTTTACAGTTTTTGGCTTAAAAATAAAAATTTATATTATGCTAAGAAATAATTTAGGAGTTTTCGTTATACAACACTTTCAGGCACCGCTGTGTCAAACTGTCACTTATTGCTGTAATTTAATTGAAATAACATATTTGTCATAATCATATAGCATTACATTTAAACGAATTTAAATGTGATACTTGTTCAGTAGTGATATAGCAGGTTGACTGTTTAAGGAATTCTGTCCCAAATGCTACAAAACACCAATCTTCTCTGAAGTAAAAACACAGCATCAACAGTGTGGAAAACAATGATATATCCTCTGTATGATCCCTTTGCCACACCTATCAGCAAGAGGTCCGTACTGTTGAAGTTTGTCTTTATTTCCTTATCTGACTTCTGTAAGACTGCAGTCGGTTTATGCTAGATTGATATTTAGTGGTCATACTCTAATAAGATTTAATTGTAAATGCTGTGAAGATGATAATATGCCTCCTGGTATTAGTACAATAGAAAATGAAAAAGTGTAAAACAATGAAAAGGAAGCTGTATTGTATATAAATCATTACATGAGAGTGCTATACACCAAAGGTACCCAACAGCATGAGTAATGAAGAAATTCAGAACATATCAACTACTTAAAGTTTTAGACATATATTTCTTAATATGGTAGTTTGTCACGACATTACACAACTTGACAAATTACAGGCAAAATCAAGAGGCATAAATAAGCATTCTATGAACATTTAACAGATGTCGGAAACATATTTTTCCAAAGCAGATAAGCTGAAACATAAAATGGAAGCCACACACAGCGCAGCTCACCAAACTCAGTGGAGACACTGCCTTACACTTAAGTACTTCTGCAGATCAAGCAGTGCCTGTATGTGTGCCACAGCTCAGCTGGGCCCTTCTCTCCACTTGCCCTACATCCTGAACACAATGTAAGAGAAAAACAGCAGAATTGTGTAGGGGTGGTGCAGGGGTGGTGGGGGGGGGGCATTTTGACTGATGAGGAAGTGTGACCAAATCATCCCAAAGGCCTGCTGTGGACTCTCAGGCTGAAATGGGAGAATGAGCCAGGAAATCCAGCACATTGTCTTCAGCGATGTCCGCAATAGTTTGAGAATGCAGACTTACACGAAGTTTTTTAGCCTGCCAGTAAAAACCTCTTAAAACTCCCAGCCTGCACCACAATCCCAAGACAATATTCTGAGCTTTACCCAATCTACTTACACTAATGGCCATTTTGCCTTGAGTTTTGCAAGATTTAGCCAGGGCCATGGCTTTTTTTTTGTAAGCTTCTATGCAGTTATGGGTTGAGGATATCAGCTTCTTCCTTGTGGTGTGTAGAAAGCAGCAGTGATAAAAACTCAGTGGAAAATATGAATGCTCTGTTGTGATGTTTTGTAGGTGTGCTGATTTTTCACATCCTAGATTACAGTACTTAAGTGACAAGAAAAACTGTTACGATTAATAAAGAAACCGAGTTTAAACTAGAACTGAAGTGTAATGTCTGTCCCTAGCCAGGTGTCAGTTTACAAACACATCCACATTCTGACATCCAAGTCAGAACCACTCACTTCCTGGACACCACTGCATTCACAACAGCATTATTACCTGCAGTTGCTTAGTCCACTGTCCCACCTGCTGTATAATGAACCCCGTTATATTTCAGTGCTTCTGATGTATTGTTTTCAAACCAATTCTGAGCACGCTTCTTCTTAGAATGCTTCTTCTGGGACTTCTGTCTGTGTAATTTTTTCTGGATGTTGTTCTACCTGTTTTTCTCTTGCCCTTTTCTCTGATTCGTATATTGGATTGATCTTCTAGCTTTATACACCTCTTTACTAACGGGAACTTATTTTAAACTTTGGATTGTGAATTTTGTATCCTGTTTAAAATACATAGCTCTTGAATCCAGCTGTTTTCCATCATTCTTTCATTACCTTTCTGTTTGTCAGAGTATTCATTGTGGCACTTATGTTTATGTCTTACTATTTCCCATTTTATAAACATATATTTATAATTGCTATAATTCTTAAGCTTTGACTGGTCATCTACCAAGGACCTCCACATATTTTCTAATTCTATAAACCATCTATGATCTCCATGTTGAATTATAATTATTACTCAATTCTGAATTTTCTCATAACATTAAGTTTTTAATTGTGGAACTTCTCTGGCAACTTGCCTTAAAATTAGTTTTAATTGGCTCTTCTGTTAGATTCCAAACACTTTGGCCTGCCACGACTAAGGTTAGAAATAAGGTTGTAAATTTTAACACTGAAGTCAACTCAATTTACTTTCAAATGGTGCCTTTCACAACAAAATTCCCCCAAGGTATCACAAGTAACAGACAGACCCCAAATGCAGAGCAGGCAGGTAAAACCAAATCCAAGAAAGGAGAGCCAGAATCATGCAAAAAGAAGATGGGCAGGAGGTTGCAGATTGAGGTACGTGAGTCCTGGACAAGGACAGGACACAGGTGAGGCATAAAGGTCAGCTGAAGGGAGATGAGGTACTTTGAGGCTAAGGAAAATGGTAGGATTCGATCTAATCTGAGAAGCCATAGACCAAGTGTGAGTTGACACTCGCTATGATTGCCAGTCATTTGGTAATACTTTGCAGAGTCTAATCTTTGCACCTGGTACTTAAGCCTAAGCCTTAATTGAGCCAGATGCTCTCAGTTAGACTGATATCTTGGAAAGCAGCTGACTAGGTACTTGTGACAGATTAGTAAGGGTAATGCCAGATGACAACAGCAAAGAGGAACCGAAAACTCTACATTGTGGAGAAACAGCTATGGACTTAATTGGTCCATGTCGACTGGCTGCCCAAGCCCCATGAGCATGCTAACATTATACAACATGATGATTTCTACGGTATGTCTTGAATAGGGCCTTTATGGCTCAGTGCCAGAGTTCCCTGAAGATACGTATAGTGGCACCAAGCACCCTGACTGGCTGATATGGTGACTGCATGGCTAGGGGTCCCTGTCAATACTTACAGCACTTACTCCTCCAGGACTGTAAAGGTTGACATAAAGCTCTTATGAGCAAGGCTGTATATTCCTCCAGATTGCTGTTGTTAACCATCCCTCTGCAGCATTGCAGTTGTTTTAGGAAGCTATCTTGAAAACCTGAGTTCATTTACATGTATGTTTCTAAATTTTTCATTATTGTAATATGATTTTCACAATGCTAATCTATTGAAGCATCTTTTGGCAAAGACTAAGATATAAGCTTGAACCTTTGACTTCTTAGCCATTAGTAGACATTACATCGTTTGATTTATGTGATGTAATATGGTATGTGGATTAATACTCTCTAGTGCCTTAATAATTTATGTTATCAATTACAAATATTAGGCCAGTGCATATGAAAAGATTTGAAATATATGTCTAATTTGGTAGAGAAGAGGTCCAGTGTGAAACCTTTGAATTAAGATCACACAACTGAACTTTATGTGTGGATTCCAGCAGAGTCAGAATCACTGAGTTACTTGTGTCTGGTCCAGCTTCTCACCAATTTACCAGGCGAGATAAGCTCTAGGGCATCAATACAGCGCCATCTGCAGGCTGAGGGAAGAAGAACCCTGGTCGAGGTTGTGTGTCTGGACCACTGTAAACAATGACCCTAAAACTATTTTAAAAATGTCAGCACTGATGTGGTTAAAGGTTCCAGACTGACAAAAAGAGATCTGTTCCAACGGAAATGATAAAACAAGACATTTTCCAAATTTAATAAAAAAATACATGAACTCTGCTACTCATTTGTGGGCATTAGTTATCTGACACCTGACACGCTTTCATAATTTGTTTTAGCACAGGGAAGGTCAGTGGTCTCCTTTGCTGTCTTAATTCGTTTCCTGAGAGTAGCACTGCTGTCTCTTCACTCCTTATTCGGAGCTCTCTAGCAGTAACAACAAATGTTCCACGGATGGAATCTTATGTTACTTTGATGTGCTGCTGCAAGTATTAATCAGGTAATTGTTGCAACTGCAGGGCAGAGGCAAGCAGAGTGGAGAGAACCGTGGCAGAATGCTGAGGCAGCCTTGATCTGCAACGCTCAGCGCAAGAGACGAAGACTTAATTAGCCGCGTTCTGAAAGGCCTGGGCTGCAGAGGACAGATAATGTAATGGCTGCGGGAGGCCCGAGGGATGAGAGAGCAGGTGGCAGGGAGGAACGTGGCACAGTTCAAAAAAGAGGAAAGAGGAGAAAATGCACAGATATTACTCATAGACAGTCATGTGAGTGTCACTCTGTCAAAGAAAATAAACCTCTAAAGTATGTAGTATCACAGTCACTTTAGTTTAATAATGTTTTGGCAATATTCTTCATATATCTAAATTCAAAGAAGCTAATGCATTTAATATACTGCAAGAGCTGAGGTGTGACATTTGTTCTGTACTTGAACAAATTGCTTTAGCTTGCTCATGTATGTAATTAGGTTGTATTGAGTCAACAATTATAAAACGTAATTATTAATTGTTTTTTTAATTACTTTCAAGATTTGTTGAAAGAACTACTATTGTAGAGTACATTCATTACAGTTTCAAAACTCAATAAAATTCATGACACAACCTGCATTTATACTGTATAATGTGTTTATATTTATAAATAATTTAAATTATAAAAATTCACTGAAATAAATATATATATATATATATATATATAAATATATATATATATATATATAAA
The DNA here is from genome assembly GCA_025773905.1 of Chitala chitala. NCBI lineage: Eukaryota > Metazoa > Chordata > Actinopteri > Osteoglossiformes > Notopteridae > Chitala > Chitala chitala. The sequence goes on from JABJVR010008827.1 coordinate 33,416, forward strand.
CAATAAAACATTTTAAAGAATGAATGCCATAAACATCGCCAAAAAATGCTAGCAAGGAGCAGAAATCTAACAATAAATTATTTTTTCACAGTGAAACAGATCTGAGTTATTATAATTAGTTCATGACAGAAGATTTCAGTATAAATATTTCAGACCTATATTTTTCAAAAAGGTACTCTTCTCTGTAAGAGAGTTCAATACAAGGTAAGAAATCACATTTTTGTTAATAGGTAATTACATTAAGCTAATACTGATTTGGCTCTAATATTTTCATTCTCAATTTACCTTTAAATTTTAATTCATGTGGCTTTCCATGTGTCTAACTTTGATCTCCCCCAACCCACAACAAATCCAAACAGCCCTTGCATATTTGAGTAACTGTGCAAGCATTGTGTGTTCTCTATATAACTATATAAAAATGGTCCACAGACAAAGAGACTCTGAATGCCATCACCAGGAAACAGGTCACTGATATGATATGACAGGAATGGGTAAGCTCTGAATGTGTGGACAAAAACACTACACTACAAAGTGTGAAACTACTTCCCTGAAATACATCTGATCTTGCCTGGTATTTGGAGACTAAGCAAGGATGAACCTACTTAGCACTTGTATAGGAGGCTTCCTGGCAGTAGCAGGTGCTGTATATGGTCCCCTGGAGAAAGACATGGCAACCTCCCTCAGTATCCTGCAAGGGAAACCAAACAGACAATGGCATCAAGGCCCAAGCTGCTGATATCTGAGTCACAACATGCAGATATGACTACAAAAACAACTTCAACAGCTCTATGAAGGAGCAATTTCACGACCAAATCTTTAAGGATGTAAGATGAAAACATATTGTAATGTTTCCATTTCCACTTAAAAAATGGTTGGATGAGGTAATCAATATGACCAAAACCCTTAAAAAAATATGTTGCATGTGCACATATTTTCCTGAAAGCTTTGGCAGAGATCTACCAGTGGCTAAACATGTACATAAAACTGTAGCACTGTCAGCAGAAAGAAATTCCAGCCATCAAAAGGTCCAGCGAAACCTACAAAACCAGGAGCAGCAGAGTGGAGTCACAGACATGACAAATCTAGTGAGATTCTCCTCTTTGCAGCCAGCTGTACTGATGACTCAGAGTCCTACAAAAGAAACTGATGTGGTGCCAGTTTCAACTCTGAGCACTCTTATTCTGCAAAGCTGAATGCTCCTCTCGCTGCAGAGCGCAAAAATAAAAAGAATGGTCCTCATTTCAAGTTAAAGCATTGCGATGTAAATTAAGCTATTCAAACACAATGTGGAAAACCTGATCCAAGGTCATCTAACAGTAGGTAGTAGAAGTTGTATAATGAAGGCTTGGTTTATGAAAGACCTTATCTTTCACCACAACAGGAAGACTTGACTATCAATCTGCCTAAGATCCCAAGCCCAAAAAACCTTGATGAACAGGAAAAAACAGATAACTGGAGAAAACGGTATAAAGACAACAAGATAATGGTAGGAGGCTTCTAAATCTCTCAAAAAAGGCAATTTGTGTATGGTAACTGATTATAAGTTTAAAAATTAAGCCGCTCTGTATAAAATTTGATTTCAGTGATTGGTTTATTTCTAACATTGACATTTTAAATGTTTTTCAAGGGGTTTTTGGTTGTGATCCCAAAGGAAAGCAGAAAAATGTAGGATAGATGGTGGTTTGAGAGAAACAATGTAGGAAATATACACTGGAGGACGGATTTTCAAGTCACCGACAAGCAATGCACTTAACTGTGCAAAGCTAAATTAAAGCCATGAATGAAACACTGATAGTGATTTATATACTTAATATATTTATACCAATGTTCACAGGTCATGAACTCCCTCAGATTTTACATGATCAACCTTTCAACATCTAACACTTTTTTGATCCTGTCTACTCTGTTCACTTTACTCTTGATAAACAGTGATCGGGCTGACATTTTATAGTTCTACCACATTAGTACTGTTGGATGAAAAGCTTGTTAGTCTCACCCAATCGGCAGCCAGTGTTAACAGACACATGAACTAAATATTCGGCTATATTGGGGTATTTTCTTCAATTCCCTTTTTAGACAATACAGTTGGAATAAATATTACCATAAAGCAGCAGGAGAGAAAAACTGGAACATTTTTAAGCAGAGGTACTTCAGGGTAAATTTAATCAGCCTGACCGTACATGCCTGTGTACTGTGTAAACGTAATAAGATTTTCAAAATCTTCCATGTGGTCGTTGATTAGAGCATTCCTCCCTTCTTAAGGTGGACACAAATGCCAGAGTGTGGCATGCAATAAACGTCTAAAAGTTGATTGCAAAAGTGGAAGAGAAAAGGGTTTGTGCCCTAGAGAGATGAATCACAGTCTACTGTGTGATATCTGCCTTATACTGAGCCTTTTAGGGCAGTTAAAAAGAGATGGCGAGAAGGAGAGAGACAGGCAGAGAGAGAGTGAACGAGCAAGGGAGGGAGGGAGTGGGGTAGAGCTGGATTGAGAGAGCGAGAGAGAGAGAGAGAGGGAGCAAAACTGAGAGAGAGAGCGAGAAAGCATGCAGCGAGATAGACGGAGAGTGGAGTCTGCCGGACAGAAAAGGCAAGGCAGAGCATCAACAAGAAGGCAGAATGACACGCCTGGCTGGAGACGAGCTGGACACACCTATGTGCTCACCCCTGAGCATAGCTGCTCAGTTGTAAAATGAACACAGCGGTCAGGGCGTGCTTGCAGCCTCTCTCAGGGAAACCTGTTATCGGACGTCCTGTCTTTGGAACTGAGCTGCTGCATCTCTGACAGCAAAGTACTACAAGTATGCCAGTCATGAGCAAACCAGGGTATGTAGACCATTGCTTTTTTTTGTCATTCCATTAACCGTTCTTCTGCATGCATGGCACATCCATTTTGAGAGCGTGCCTTTCGGAAGCAAAATTAGAGCTCTTTTCTCAGTATGACCCTCGAGACTCCGTTCTGCTAAAGAGAGAGTGACATTACAGTTTTTTTTTCTGTCACTGCAGTGTATGGGTGCACAAGGAAAGAAGGCAGGACTGGGATGTTAGGACAAGGCCTGTAATTTGCCTGACATCATTAGAACCAGAATACAGGAGCCCAGGGGGCAGCCAATGGAAATGTAGCAATTTAGGAGCCATTTATACACATAAGTATTTTAATGCTATGTATTAAAAAGGAACTGTTCTTTCAGTAAATTGCATAACATACAAAGCATACCTCTTCTTACAAGTAAGCTGTAGGAGGTCATGCTGAAAGGAGTCATTAATTGACCTAAAGCAATGTTCTGGTGAGGGACATCTGTAGTGCCTCGTGGCCAAAGGGCTTCACATGGCTGTTGTATTTAAATCAAGACCCTTAGCTTAATCACCGTGAGAACTATTTATGCTGGTGAGGGGAAATATTTTCTGTGCGTTTATTATAGGTTCTTGGCTAAGACAGACTCAGGGTTAAGAAGACTGCTCTCTGAAGAAGTGTGGAGCTGGTGCAAGGATAAGAAAGCTGGAGAAGTTGCCGTCAACGAACCTAGCGTGCTGCACAATTTTGGGATAATGCAGCACGCTTACTCTGATACCTCGTCCAGGTGCCCAGGTAAACAGATCACCACTGAGGAGCAACTCAAACACCAAGGAGGAACATGCAAACCTCCGGCATTAAAGAGTTACAAAGTTGAAACAGGTGAGACAAAGAGGCTTTTAACATAGAAGGATGACCTTGTATGTTCCTGATACAGATCTGGGAAGTGTGATTGGCCATGGACAAGTTTTTAATTTACTAAAAGAAGTTTTAAATTGTATTACATTTTTTTCTCTATTGAAACAAAAATAACTGGTTTGTGTAAAAATGAAGTGATAACAATACCGCTAAATTGTTACGTTCTCCCGTCATCTGTGCTGCTAAAGGAAATAATGTAAGATGCTGCATTTGAATATAGTGGAGCCATGACAACATGGACTGCTTTATAAATTCTCAGACTGATCTGAACGAGTTTTCTTTACCAATGACTGAGTTTGATTGTAACAGTCTTTTTTTTCCATCAATTCAGTTCAAGTTTATGGAGCACCTTTTCAAACATGATTGCCTCAAAGTGCTAATATAATAGCAATATTGCACAGATAAGTGTTTATAAAGGCCACTTTAAACCTGGTGGCTCAATGGGTAGGACATCAAGCTGGGATGTAGAAGTCTCCTGGTTCAAAGCCTAGCCACCAGGTGTGTCCTTGAGCAAGACACCTAGAGCTAGCTCATTGTAACATGTATTTGACATGTTGAAAATTGCTTTGGATAAGTGTCTGCTAAATGAATGAATAAAGTGGAAAACAATGACTTAGCATTCAATATACAGGGGTATTTTTAAACTGTATATTATTTGTTACTGCAATATTAAAAAAATATACTGAGAGTTCTTAATCCCAGAATCATACAGGAAGTAAACGAAAAAATATTACATATGTTAATTTCATCAGTTCTCATGGCCCCATAGTCTGCATTTGCCTGTGTTGTTATTATCTGGGTTATTAAATCATTGGTGTTATTGTACCGGTTTTTGTCATACCTGGGTTAATATCATTATTACAAATTTTTGCCAAGGTGCAGCTTTTTTACAGTCCCCATTGATAGCGGTTTCCCGCTAATGCGTGCAAAGACTAGGGTCAAGGGAGACGGTGGCATTAAGGTCTGCTCTTGAGAAAATTGAGCACTCGCTTGCACCTCTGAGAGGCAAGGGAAGGGTCCTGCTGAGTGGCTCCCTGGACCGTCGATAGACAGGCGTGCTGACTCACACTTCCTTTTCAGCTCTGTGCGGGTGAACAAACACTGACACATGCAGAACAGGGAAACGTCTCATGTGGTGTTTCTGACCTTCCCATTTCTTTAACTATATCTCATTTTGAATATATACTATAAAGCTTTTGTTTCATACTCTAGATGTATACTGTACATAGAGGTGTACGGCAAATAGTATCTGTGATTTTTACAGGTCAACACCCATGATATTAAATTAAGCTGTGAGTGAACAGGTTGTCAGTATGGGACTCTTTCTCTAAAATCATAAAATGAAGCAAAATTCAGTTTAGGATAGTGATCTGCTGGGTCCTTATGGCCTAAGAGCATGATAAGCATTACAGCCCATGTTGCCATCTCTGTATGCAAGTACAGAGGTTTCAGTATGCTACAGATTCAATGTTGTCTGATGTTAATCTTGTTAAACTCAGGACCCTGTGTTCCAGTAATCAATGTAAAGCATTTATTTTTCAAGCCCACTTACCGAAGAGGAGACACAGAAACAAAGCTGTCGGTCTTTTTTATTTGGGTATGTATTTCAGTAATCAATCTGTAGTATTTATCTTTCAGAGCTGCTGACGGAAGGAGAGGCTCAGAAACAGTCTCATGTATGTCCGCAGGAGAAACATGACTCATTAGAAAAGTGTATTGACAAAATGTCTTCAAGAGATGAAACATCATCGTCATTATCACCGCCATTGTCATCGTCATCGTCATCATCATCCGGGTGCCCTATTAGAGTGAGGTCTTTGCCCAATTCCCCTGACAGATCTTGGAGGTCTCAAAAAAGTGTTGGTTCTTTCACATCACTCCCTGAATTCCAGAGAGCATCTTCAGTCTTTGTGAACATATCTGTCTCCTCATCTGATATCGATGATGATCTGCCCTTTGACCCAGCGGAGAGCATATGTAAGGTTCCAAACACCAGTAGCCAAAACGACTATGAAACAAACATGGGTTTGGACTCAGAACTTTGCATTGGTTTCAGTAAGGGTAAGAAAAATGTAACTGGAAACTTCATCATCTGCAGTGTTCAGAACAAAGAAAAGTTAGAAACTGTGCCATCCATTAACAAGAACCTTGGGAATAATATTACAGAAGTTGCAGGCTATCAGTGCGTGGCACCACTGACCAGCTGTGAAGCAGATATTGAGAAAGAATGTAAGTGTATTGAGCAGGTATTTTGGCCAAAGGAGTTCTCTCCTGTTACTGCTAGTGATTTCAGTAGTCCTTTATCCCAGGAAACATGTAATAGGAACACAGACATTTGTTGTGACAGTTCATCTGGGGATGATGGTCCCTTAGAAGAGAAATCAGAAGCATGTTCCCATAGCAGTGAAGGTCTGGCTTATTCAGAGGATGAAATGATTTTTAGTAATGAGCTAGATAATGAAGATATAAACATTACTTCAGATGTAACAAATCAGTTATCGAACACTGGAAAACCTCATCTTTCAAGCAGAAGGCAATCAAACATTATTTGCTACAAAAGAAAAAAATTGTTCCTCGACATTGACCCTGAATCTAGTTCATCACCAGTGGAATACCAAGTATTTGGCCAAAAATGTAAGATAAATAAACCAACAAACATTGCCTCATGGAAATCCCTGATTACTGAAGAAGCACTGTCAGAGATCTTATCTCCAGTGGATGAGATTTTGTCCTATGGTAGTGCTGAACTACCTCCATCAATAACAGGAGTTACAGGATCAGAAATAGAGAACTACATCTCCCCACTACCTGTACCTTCAAGTGAAATCACAACCTGGACAAGTGAAGAGGACGTTCCTCCTCCTCCTCCACATTTGGATGAACATGAACATGACAAGAGTCCAACAGAGGACCCTTCCATTGTAAGCGAAGATTTGCCTTCTCTATCTGAAGACTTACTCTTTTCAATAATTAAAGAGGAGTCTGATAGACAAATAGATAAAAGTATGGATTACATGGGCTTAAAAAGTGACATTTTAACTAAAATGTCAGATTCTTCTACTTTGTATGAGAATATAGGTGACAATAACACAAAGAATTATTTTCAAGATAAAATGTCCCACTCACTCCTTACTATGTCCATGTCAAATGAGATCAAGGACTATTCTGACCCTCTATCCTCCTTTAGCATAGGTGACAGAGTTCTTGTTTTCCACTCAAAGCCAGGAGAACTGAAATTTAAAGGAACAACATCTTTTGCTAGTGGGCACTGGGCAGGTGTGGCATTGGACAGTCCAACTGGAAAGCACAATGGAACCTTCCAAGGCACAGAGTATTTCAAATGTAGTAAGAACTGTGGAGTCCTAGTCAGACCAGAGGACATTTCACATTTAACAGAGGAACAAGAAAGTGATTTGGAGACTAGAGTGGATGATGACCCTTTCTCAGATGATGAGTCCTCTGATAGCGACACGCCCGAGCAAGGCAAAAAAGAAGCAAAATACTCAGAAGATAGACTGGGTGAGAAAAACCTAGAACACAAAGAGGTTTCAGGAGTTGAATACTCAGCTTCCAGAAAGACGAGCAAAGATGGAAGTCCAGTAGAAGAAATGAATAATAATTCTTGCCCAGCTCTTTCAGTGTGTAGTGACAAAGCTGTAATCCCTGTAACTGACAAGCTAGAAAAGAAAAAGGCCATGTTAGGAAATAATGAACCACTTGGACTTAATGAAATTCTTCAACCGAGCCATTTACACCACAGTGCTATACATTGCAGGAAGGCAGATTTATTATTTTCTAAAAAAGTAGACCTACAGGGGGAACATGCAGACCTCTGTGTTGACAGGAGACAGCCAAACACTGTATTATCCATAGATTTACTAACTGATCAAGCTCTACCAAGGGAGTTTTCACAAGGGAATATAGCCCAAGATGTACAGCACGATGATTCCCTCCTTCATACAGCAGAGTCCAAAACAGCAGGATTTCTTACCAGGTGCTGTGATGATCTGGATTCACTAGTGGAAAAATTAATGATAGAACTGATTAAGGAAACTCTAACGGATGCACAGGAGCTCAGAAGGAGACGAAAAGGGAGGAGAACATCCCTCCAAGATGACAGCCACTGCCTTGATCTAGTAAGTAATTTAGAGTGGCAAGCATACATTATTTATAAACTGCATAAGATTTGCCATTTGCAGTTCATTAGTTGAAACGTTCTGTTTGTCTCTAGTGTTAAACAGACCAAAACAAACGTATTGTAAAAAGATGTTTGTTGTTTCAATGTTACATTCATGATGTTGTTGTTTGAGATCTATGCTATGCTACACGTAGAAAGACAATGCCACAGCTGCTTGCTTTCTCTCTTGTCAACTACAGTACATGTAGCCTACTATATAATCTCTGATCCAGATAATTAGTCTCAACAAATTCACACTTCTTTGAGTGAGAGAAATCCAATTAACTTTTTTGTAAACGTTCAAAACATTGTAAACAAACCAGCAAACATTTTTGCCCTCTGTGTTTTTACATTTCATCCTTGCAGAATTTGAGAAAGCGAGAGGATAACCAAAACAAAGCAAACCAGCTGGGATTCAGTGACCAGTGGCACTGTGCCCGCTCTTCATCAGTAAGATTGAAGGTCCAGGCGCATGACCCTGTCGTTGTATGCCGTCTCGTAGACGCCAGTGTGGAAAAGCTGTGTGGACGTCCTGCAAGTTGCATAGTGGATATCACGGATGCTCCAAGCTACCTGATAAATGAGGAAAGTCGGAAGGCTTATCGACAGGTATGTAGAAAGATTATGTTTTAACTGCTTCTTTTAAATATAACAAGAAAAACATCAGAGTAAAGACACTTCTGTTTTAGGTCATATTTGATCTGACTTCGGAGGTATTTCATGAAACCTTGAAGAACTATCCAAAGTCATGTGACCTTCTATGGAAAACCAACCATGAATCTTCAGCTGCTGCCATTCAGAGAAACAAAAGCTCTCTCATAAACATTAAGGTAAAACATTTTAGCATTTTGTTTAATTTTTGTTTTACCTCCTTTTGTTTTGGCAGTGCATTGCTTTTCAGCATATTTTCTCTTCAATTGAAGAATATACCTTGACAGTACTAAAATGTACCGTATGTCAATAATAATCTTGCAAAATTATTAAGGACCATGATTATGTTGATATAATAAATAAAAACGTTTAAAAGTTACAGTATATTCATCTAAACTATAACTGACTACAAATTTTTTGTAAAAATTTTAAATTGAAAATTAACAGAAAAACATTCTTAAAATGTTAGTTTATTGTATTGGGCAGCTTTCAGTCACATATGCATGTAACAGTGCACAGGTCAAAGTGTAAATGTGAATTCCTTAAAGGCAGAGAAGGAACTGTATGCCCACCTACCAGTACACCACTATACCACTGACAAAACCCCCATATTCAGCATTTGAATATCTTCCAGACTGAATTGATGCAAGTACATGAGACATATTGTTGCTTATTATGAACAAATCTTTGTCTTTAGTCTTTTCTTAGTACCAAAATGTGGGTCAGTTGACCTATGGCAAAGGTGTGACTTGGTTTAGACAGATGTTGACATACCTTGATGGAGAATATAAGTGAATGTCTGATCTGACTTACTAAGGCATCCCTGATTTGTTTCAGGCCATAGTCCAAATGGAAGTGCAAAAAGTGTTAAATCTGGAGCGGAATGATCTACAGATGAAAGAAATACTCCAAGTAATGTGCAAATATGGAAAGGCACAGAGGGACCAGGTGGACTATATTCTGGTATGTGGTCGAATACATATTTTACACACAAGGGGGAGGGGATTCCTGCAAGCATGTGTAACTTAAAAAATTATATATTTTCAGTCTCCTTTTTGTAGTCTTACTGCAGGTTCACAACATATCAGCTCTCTCATGCTGAACATAACATAACGGTTTTATAACCACTATTCTACCCTAGGCACCTCAATGCATGCATGATAAGTATAACAAAATATTAACTTAAAAGAAAATGGAAGATAAAATATAATAAAATTACCATAACCTCAACAAAAACTTTACAATAAAAAATTAATTGCAATAAATGAATAACTACAGTTAGGCATGGGTCCCTGTTTTTTCTGCAAACATATAAAGTGGGTCCACATATACATATTATATATAGGAAAAAAAGCTGAGTTGTGTGAGAAATAACAGTTGACTATCAAATATAACCAAACAAGGATAAAATTAGAGAGAAATATAAAAGAGTTTCTTAACAGATTTTGATAACATATGGGGCTATTAATTTAAGTATTTTTGTTAAATAGTGCTAAGTATATCACAAATGGAAAACCATTTAACATCAATCCAGAAGTATCACTAAAAGAATATGAAAAAATATTGTTACGTGTTTCTGACATCACTGACATATTTTAAAAATAGATGTTACAGTCCACAATTTAACCTTGTATACATGAATGTAAGCGTACTGTCATTGTGGCCAAGGTAAAAGCCACTGGAAATATGCCATTGCTCCATTTCCTCATCTAATGTCATCAGTCAGTGTATGAGTGAGTATAGGCTTTAACTGATGACTGTATCCTATACCACTAGGATTTACTGGCAACAAAAATTATCTGTGGATTATCTCAGACTATCTCACTGTTTTCCCTTTTTCCAATTGGTATAGATCCAGGAGCTTCATAAGGAAGAGCTGCAGTGGGTAGACTACAGGCTCGACCAGCTCACAGTCAAAGTTAGAATGACTGAAGAGATATTCAGCCTCCTTCTACAGGACACCATCTCAGTCCTGAACCAAATTTACACGGCACCCCCTAACATTTAACCTCCAGCCATGCAACCTTCTCCAACCACATATGAACCAATACCTGCAAAGGTTTCAGTCAGGTTAGCATTATCAATGACAAACATTAGTCCATATTTTAAAGAGAAAATCATATAAATAACAGTAAAAGTACAGTTTTTGAATTGCACTGAAACTGATGTGGTTTCTATACATATCGAGTTTACACATTCACATTAGTGAGGTCTTCTGATTTCTGCAACTTCTGTACTTTCCATTATTACTTTAATATAGTATAACGTTAATCACCTTTGATGTTTATCTTGACATTTGTAGGACAAATAGAAGCCCACTCCAACAAACAAATCAATAATGACGAAATAGTTAGAGAATGAAATTCTGTTTCTTGTATCCTGTGTGCTTTGTTGATTTAGCACAAGCTAGCCACCCATGGTGTTTGTTATTTTTACCAAATCCAAGTTAAAAATACATTGTCCTGTAGGATATGGCATAAACCAAACGAACAAATTTGTCGTTCAACCGTCATGATTTGCACTGCTTTGTCCCTGTGATTTGTTTGTTGTGACTTCTTTACATATACAGTATAGTATATTTTTATATTTAGTACAAGGTATTAAATTGAGGGGACAATTTGCCCAACTGCCATAAATGTTAACTTTGATTTAGTGTGAGAATCGAGAACACTGTTTTGCCTTAAAGTGATTAATTTTGTTAGTTTTATTTACATTATTGTAATGAATGGAGGATAACATACAGAATCACAAGCTAAAGAGATAAAAAAAAAATTGTAAAGTTGACTTCATAATCTTTCTATTTCTAGCAATGCTGTTGTAATGTCTTATATTTCACCCCATTGTCTCCTATGTCTTTTGCCCATTCTACACTGTATTTATCCCGTACATCCTTTCTACAGAATCCTGCAACATGCTGCAATATTTACTTTATAAAGGGTAAAATATACACATTCTTCACGTATGATGTTACAGTATCTAAAAGGCTAAAATCACTAAGTCATATACTAATTTGAACCATAACAAAATAAACATGTGAAGACACTCAGGAAAACTTCTCTCAGAAGTGTTTTAATCACAGAAAATATATAATATGCTAGGTATACCAGATTTACATGCTTTCTTGCTTTTTATTTCGCTTTAAATAATGTACTTCTATAAAAGGCTCTACACATTTCATCTGTGGTTTTCTATAAAACTTCTTATAAAATGCCCTATGAATATTCCTGACAAAGATTAGGTCAGTTTTATGAGATCTGCGTATTGATTTCAATTACTAATTGGTTAGTGCATTAGTAATAACTTTCAGCAGTTTAGCTGGTTTCTGTTACTTTTTGATTCAAAAAGGTCTAAGACTGCAGAAGAAATTCTGCTGCTAAAAGTTTCACGTTTTCAATATTCTGTTTATTGAGTACGTAAAGTACATTACAAATTCAGTAAAAGGCTTAACAAAGTAAAGCAAAGGAGCAGATTTGCATATTAATAATAATAATAATAATAATAATAATAAATTTGCGCTTCTTTAAAATGTAATACAGGCCTGGGTGTAATACAGGTTTCCTGCATCATTTTCCCTTTGGAGGCGTGACCCCACCGGTTCCTGATTGCACGCGCACGCGCACTGTAACGATCGCGAGGGGCCGTGTCGGGTTGATCGCATCATCGCAGCAACATGGCCAGCTCTGGCAGCAGCTGCTTAGCTCTACCAAGCTTTCTTTGGCAAATTAAATACATCGCTCTCGTGTTACTCCAATGTCGGGTTTGTTCCACTCGACTGTACTCTAACGAAGACCCCTTGACTATTTTGACGAGCGACTCTTTAAAAGACACGCTGCACAACTCGTCCACCGCCTGGCTGGTTCAGTTCTACTCGTCGTGGTGCGGACACTGCGTCCAGTACTCGCCGACATGGAAAGCGTTGGCTGGGGATGTGAAAGGTGAGCGATCGCACGGATCCGCAGTTCGGGCTTGTTTCAGACCGCTGGAGCCCAAACACAGCAAGTGCCGAAATGTACGAGTTAGCTAAGAAGCTAACGTTTGCTTAGTCTCTTGGAGGTTTGACGTCGTTCCGTTTGTTTTAGGCTGGAATCGGTACTTACGGACTAGGGGTTAGTTAGTGCTGTTAACTCACTGTAACCGACTGAATAACGGGATTGGGACGGTTTGCTGTGGGTTACCGAGTCCGAGGGGAACCAGGGTAATTTTACTGTCGGTCACGTCTCTTGTGATTTGGCTTACTTTCAGTTTGGTTGTACATTTGTCTTAAATTGTGTTAATTTAACTGTTGATTTTGGACGCTCGTTTGGCGCTAGGACAGCTGCATGTGTTTTGTGCGAAATCTGTAAATCGCATACAATAATACATTAAAAACGTTCAGTGGTAAACAGTTGTCCTTTAAAAGTTTCTGGTGCAGCGTTAATATATGGTTTCTGATTTGACGTCAGGTTTGTGGGTTTTTTTGTGTGTATTTTGTTCGGAATTTTTGTATTTTTTTTCCGAATCGCTGTTTGATTTGTTCAGGATTTAACACTGTAGTTAATACGTGGCTACAGACTGTACAGACTGAAGGCTTGTCCTGTAACATGGGCTCTTTTCAATGAAACACAAGGTACTCTGAAGTTTTCAGTTATTGCAGTGTTAAGTTCTGTCACATGAAACAACGATGACATGTATAAAAAATATTCACTTAACATTTTCCTTCCGCCACTGCCTAGAAAATAAAATATTTTCACGTTAGTTGTTGGTTTTTCTAGCTATTTACCATGTTTTGTGTGATAAGATGATTAGCAGTGATAATACTTATAAGTATTGGGCATATAATACTTT
>JABJVR010008828.1:0-10333 GCA_025773905.1 Chitala chitala
GTGTGTGTGTGTGTGTGTGTGTGTGTGTGTGTGTGTGTGTGTGTGTGTGTGTGTGCGTGCGTGCGTGCGTGTGCGTGTGCTGTTACACTTTGCATGAACTGTGTATGTTGTGCGTGTTGTTATCACATCCTCTTGTTTCTCCCATCATCATGGAACCCGATAAAATGAGTTTTCCATCTGTGAACATTTGTGCTCTGTGCTTTTGTATTTTGCAGTTTTCATCAATTAGTTATTTTGTTGTATATTGGGTAAAGTAGTGAACGGTATGTCCTTAACTCCATTTGTATATGTAGTGGAAATTGTCTGCTTCAGTAGGCAGTGTGCTGTTTTATTTTTAGTGGAATAGGTAACAGTGTAATGGTACTGTAAAAGGTTACTCTTGTGCATGTCACTGAAAAGTCATACGTTCCTTAATTCTGCATAATATAAAAGTTTGTCCATGCAAATCTTTTATTTCGAAAACATTTACTGTAAAATTTTCATCAATCTTACAGGGGAAAGCTTTTGTTGGCCTCAGTATTGTGTAAAACAGCTTAATCATATATTTGCCGACGTGTCGTTTGAAATTTAAATATATCCTTTTTTCAGACTGATGGAGAGGTAGATACTACCTTGCAAGCATTTTTCTTTGGAAAAAAAGGAACAGATAAACTTCAGTACAAGGAGTTTTGCAGGTAACGTACCACACTGTGTGGTGTTTACCCTGTAGTGCTCTGTGTTTTATTGCCTTTATGTTCAAAGTACGCGAGGATGGGCAAGTATGACTCAGCAGACATCAGTGACAGTGGTTCATGTTAATTTTGTTTTTTTTTTAATATATAAACATTGGCAGTGACATTTTAACCCCTTGTTAATTTAATTTAAATTTGGTCTGTCATTTGGATGTTTTAACGTAACCAGCTAGTAGTTGAAATAATGTGTTTTTGTTTTTAAATTCATTATTGTAAAAACTTAATTCAGTAATTTAAAGCTGTGACTGAGCACTAGATGTTTCCTTAGATTTATGGAGGACCTGCAGGCTGAAGTGCAGGAAATGGAGTTTCTGCAGTTCTCCAAAGGCATGGAAACTATGAGGAGAGAGGACTTTGCAGAGTGGCTCTTGCATTACACGAATGAGGAGGACAACAAGGCTTACTGGGAGAACATGAGGAAGATGATCACTCCAGGCCAGGTACTTTCAGCAACATGGCTTCTATTTGTTTTTCAAGATTTCTCTGACTTCTGAAAAAGCACATTTTTCTTTAATAGTTGGTGGTGAATGTTTTTGCTGATTAGTGATGTGAGTGATTGAAAAGGGAACTCTATGACAGATTGACTGCATTTCTAAGCAGGTTTGTGTGAGCTAAATTTGACAGGGTCAAATGGAGTTGAGTGATTTAGTTTAAAGCTCCATTTACTAACTGCATCACCTGAAACTTAAGAAATTCTGCACAGGAAAGCTCTCTGATTGGTACCAGACCAGACAATGATTAATAAGTGTCAACAGGATTTAATGGTTACTGGCAGAACAGGTTTTGTAACAGATATAAAAATCTTAATGAGGACAGTATTATACTATTCTTGGATTTTCCTATATAGAGAGTTAATGCGACAAATGAAGGTAACTAAATCTGATTTATTAGCTCAATTACATTAACTAATTTTGGTGACAAACTAATTTTAATAGTTGCTCTTCTTTTATAAAAAAAAAAAGCTTGTATTAGATATTCTGAATGTAATGTGTGGATCCTGAAAACATCTGAACAGCATGAGATGTATATGAAAGTTTAATGGATGTTCCTTGTTACAAAATATGAATATATTTTCTCTGTAGTGTCATTGTTAAAGCAAACCAGGATGAGCTTAAACTGTTGAACTGTGTAATGGTAAAGCACTTTATAGTAGTGTAGGAGTGCCACAAAGGCAACTAAACGAGCTGTCGTCTTAGTGTCAGTGTTTGGGTGTCTGAAATGAACACTGTGCTGTCATTCACTACATGGTTTACCTCCAGGACAAAAGTAAATCTAGAAATGTCTTGCATATCTCAAATGGACACCTGTAAGAGCATAAAGAAAATGTAAATTCTTGTGCTATAATGCATTCTCTGTTTTTAAAGACGTAAGAACTTGTTTTTTCTCTCTTTTCAGAGTATTACGTTTGAAGAGTTTAAATCCTTTTGTCTCTTCACAAATAATCTTGAGGATTTTGCCTTTTCTGTGAAAATGATCACTGAAGCAAACCGGCCCATTGGAATGGGTAATGTTTGGAGCAGTGTCTTCACACTGCATAAAAAAAAATGTATTGCATTGTGGCATACGTTTTGCTGAGCCATTTATTCAGTGTATCTTTTTTTGATTACAGCTGAATTCAAAAGGGCTGTAAAAATTGCAACTGGAAATGATCTTTCTGAGAATGTGTTGGACACAGTTTTCAAGTTGTTTGACCTTGATGGTGATAACCGCCTAAGTCACAAAGAGTTCATTGAAGTCATGCATGATAGGATCTTTCGTGGGATGAAGGTAAGAGCCCCCCATTACACTTTATAGTTAGAATTGATTCATACAGTTTTTCAATCAATGTGGAGTTTAAATTCTAAATTCCAAAACTTGGTCAGATTTTCTTGATATAAGTAAACAGCGGTTTAATTGATAGTGCCAATAGCAAACTGCAAGTTAACAAAACTAAGCACAGTAATAAATTTTGAAAAGGTTTTCTATATGTAATTTAAATGCTGTTGTAATGCTATAATGTGTGCAATGATTTGTCACAATTTGTTCCACAGCCGCCAATTTTATCGTGAAAATATTGTATTGTGAAACCATTGCATTGTTTTATCCAAGTGCATATCTAGGCATTGTTTTGTCCAAAGCCAAAGGTTATGTGATGATATAAAGAACTATTTTACAGCTTAAAAATATATCACAACTTTAATAAACACAGTGGTAATTTACAATATATTGGTTGCATAAGCTGTTTGCCAGGGAACTGTCTTAACTTGGTATGAGGTGGCAGGCTTTGTAATGAGGCAGGTAGGGTCAATGTGAAAAGCATACACATACAAACACGGTCTTTGCAGAAAATCTTCCATGTGGTTTATTCACCATGTACTTTACATAGTTAACATGTTTCTATTTTGAAGGTTAATTTGCGTAGTCTAGTTGGCATGTTTAACTTGTGCAGACATCCTGTGATGGAGTTGCACTCGAGTGTAAAATAAATTATGGGGTGACTATACAGCAGCATGCAAAATTCTTGTCCATTTCTGTTACTCTGAAAAGTTTAGCGAGTGAAAGGTTACCTGCTTTCCAAAAGGCATAGTTAATATGCTGCATTTCTTTATATTTTAAGCAAAATTGCATTTTATTTCCATGTTTTACAGTTGCAAAATAATAAAGGAAAAAGGCCTGATGTTTCAGCACCCTCCATGGTCAGTACTTAGTAACACCCCCATTGGCAAGTATTGTAGCTTCTAAAGACTTTGTGCAGGCAGCTAAGAATATTTAAATTCTTGTTTGGGTCATTTTTATCCATTCTTCCTTACAAAAGGCTTCTAGTTTTTTGGGATTCTTGGGCCATCTTCCATTTACTGCTCTTTTGAGGGTTATCTAAAGATTTTTAAATTATGTTTACATACACAAATTGTGAGGGCCATGGCAAAAGCTTGCTTGCACCTTTTCAGGTAGTCCATTGTGGATTTTGAGGTCATGTTTAGGATCATTACGCCTTTATAGAAACCATCCTCTTTTAATTTTCAGCTTTTTTACAGACAGTGTGATGTTTGCTTTCATGATTTTTTGGTATTTAATTGAGTCCATTCTTCCCTGTACCAGCAAAATTCTCCATGCCACTGTCTGCAACACAACTTCAAATTATGATCGATCCACACCTTTGCTTAACAGTTTCCATCAAATTCTGCACCTTTTTCCCCTCCAAACATACCTTTGCTCATTGGAGCCAAAAGGTTCTATTTTAACTTTCATCAGGTTCTACTTTAACTTCTTTAGATGTTCCTTTGCAAACTTCTAATACTGACTTTTGTGGTGAGGACACAGGTTGTCTTCTGATGATTTCTTTCCATGAAGGTCATGTTTGTGCAGGTCTCGCTGCACAGGAGATTTTTATTTGCCTTAACTTTCCAAAGTAACTGCTTGTAGTTTTCGTGGTTTTCCCGATCTCAACTCAACATCCACCAGTCCTGTTAACTACCACTACCTGAAAACTCTTTGCTGTCTTCTTATAGTCCTCTCCTGCTTTATAGGCCTCAGTTATTTACATTTTCAGAGTGCTTGGCAGCTGCTTAGAGGAGCCCAAGGCTTGTGATCATTGGGACAATGTCTGCGGAGTCAAGAGTATTGATGAAGCTTTGAAGTGTCCATCACCTGGCCTTTCCTAATGACAATCGGGATCTAGACGTAACCCTAACAAGCTAATTAAGATCTGAGACACTGGTAAAATTATCTGAGAGCTCAAATTTGATGGGGTGCCCAAACCTTTACTTCCTGCTCCTTTTCTTTTTTTCCCCCTTTAAGATTGTACAAAACAAAAATAATGCACTAATCCTTCTTGTTTCATCTTTATGCCTTTTGGAAATCAGTTCATCTTCTCCTCACTTCACTGTACACAGTAACCAAAATTTTGATGACGGATGCCCAAAGGTTCGCATACAGCTGTAAATTTTCCTTGGTGTAGGTGCAGCCTGAGAATCGGATTCCAGATTACTGGAGGTGTGTAAAGAGGGAGACTTTGAAAGGTGCCCAGGAGGTTCTGCAAGGGACACGTGGTCGCATCTGAAAGCTGGAGAACGGTGGCAGGAGCACAGTGTCTACTTGTGTTTTTATTCAGCTGATTTGGGTGGATGTTTTTTGGGGGTGTGCAATTGGGTTTTTCTCCTCAATATGAGCTTGTTTTGTGTTTATTACAAAAGTTGTTGTTAATACCACTAGCTAATATCACTTAGCATTATATAAATTTTGGTTTACAGGCAGATGTCAACAGCACTGGTGTTAAGTACAATGTGATTTATGGGAGTGGATAATACTTTAAAGAAAAGTGATTTTTTTTTTTGTTTGTTTAAGTAGATGAACAACAGTTCATTTAAAGTCTTCCACAGAAATATGTTGAATACATGTATTAATGTTAGTAATGTGCAAAACTGCAATGCCATTAAGTGACTTAGAAAACTCAAAACTTTGTACTGTTTCGTAACCAAACGTAATATTACGTTTAATTTTTAATCATTCCGGTCTTCCACATAAATATTGAGTATAAATATAATTAATTAATGTATGTACAAGGCCAGTACTATGTAAAAAATCATTCTAATAAGAAATGTCACGTCAAAAATGAGGAATTGGTTCAGTTAGCGTGTTTGGTTTTTACCATTTTCTTATTATTGGGTGTTTTCTACGTGTGCGTGTGCGTGTGCGTGTGCGTGTGTGTGTTGACTTGGTTGGTAAGCCCTGGACAACACAAAAGAACTAACCAGCACTTTACTACTATTATGATGGCTGTTCCTGGGGGGTGTGTGCATAGCTGCAGTTTGAATACAGAATAATGCTTCTCGTCTTGGACCTTGTATGTCCTGTGCTAAAGCCAAGAGAATTCTACTTTCCACTGAAAAGGACAGCAGTGTGTGCCGTGTACTAACTGTCATATCGCTTGTTTCATTTTTTTACATTTTCATGTTGTATTTCTGCGTGGTTCTTCATAGAAAAGATATACAGTAATGACAGGTGTGTGGATTTTTTTTTCTTCAAGGGATGCACTGTTTTATTTGCTTTTTGTATTTCTACATGTGGAGGCGATCCACAGAATTGTTTGTACACATTTGATGTAAAGGCATTTCGTTTACATTGACTTGCTGTAGGTACGTACAATTTTGTGGAAGCAGCTATGGGAATAAATGTATTTTTGTAACGGATTAAAAATGAGCAAACCGTTTAATTTCAGTGCAACTATGGAAAATATAACCAAAGAAGTGGTAAACTCTAACAACAATACTGAAACGAACATACTCTCTCCGACAGCACACTCACACTCCGTTCTTTCTTCTTTTTAAAGTCATCAGACTGTACCCTGGCATCTCTCCTCCCCTTTCAGTGCAGCTGGGAGTTCTAGTCCAGAGCCAGGTCATTTCTGTCAGATTTTCTCCAAAACGGCTGGAGGACACAAGAGACACACACAACTGAACCGTGGTTATGATTAGCAATGTTATCGTAATCTGTGCTGCACTAAGTTGACGTCGTCCACGTGAGAGTTGCATCTAATCAAGAGCTAGTTAATGCTTTGCAAGTTCCTTCTAGCTTGATGGGGGGGGGAAAGCCAACGAAGATGACCACTGACAGACAGTCTACAAAACACCTCACTGTCATACAGGTGAGGTGTGTGGGAGCACTTTGCTGTGCTGATAATTTTTGACAGCAGCGGCAAAAGAGCTGTTAGAAAAAAAAACTTGTGTATGCTAATGGCAACACATCGAATAGGAGTGTCCGTTTACACGGAAATCACTCTGGTGTCACAATAGATGCTGCAGCTGGGAGAGGAGAGACTACACAGAAACAGTTCACACTAGCAGTCACTTTTAAACAACTGCTTAACTTCAACTCAGACACAAAACTATAGCAAAAGTACTGGGATGTTTTATAGGGAAGGATTAGCAGTTGTACTCCATTATATAGAAAATTCAGCATTCAAGAATCATTAAAATGATTGAGCCATGCTATAAAATTACATTCAGAACCCACTTCACTAACAAAGTGACTTCTGACCTCTGCAAAGAAACAAGTATCAGAGTTGAAAATGAACTGGCCAATACTGAGTACATAGCGCTCACAACGGATAGATGAAGCTCCAGATCAGCTGAAAGCTAATTAAAATATGAACTTGTCCTTTCCTTGAAAGCCACTCCAGCGTACGCCGGCCTGCTGCAATGATGAGCATGGTGACAGTGGAAGCTAGAAAGGGATAATGTTACAATCCCCATAACCACAGACCAAGCCTAGCATAATACAAATGCAGGGAAAGAAAGAATTTAACAAAAGCAGTCTGCTTTTTTCATGAAAGCCCCACTGTTGCCCATGTCTTAAAACTAATGAAAATGTGAAATCTATCTGTTCACAAGCTGATCTGTGATGTCATTGTAAGATGGAGTACCACTTACGGTGTGGTAGAATGCTACTTGAAACAACAAGCAGTAATCTTCTCTGCCCTGGTGCACAAAAATGTCAAGAAAAATGTTAGTCATTGCCATGCTGACTAATGGTGAACTAAAATTGGCTGAAGATCTATTACCGTTCACACTAATTACACCCCGTAAGACAACCTCAAGCATCATGCTCACAGAAACCTTTTTATCAATGCAAAATTAATAGTGGCCTAGTGGCTCAATAGGTAGAACATCAGGCTGGGTTGTGGAAGTCTCCTGGTGTGTGTGTGTGTGTATACACCAAAGAGGCAGTGTTATTACTTGGTATAACTTCAAAAAGTCTAAGCTCAGCGACATTATGTGGCAGTCAGGTTAACATTATGTCCTTATATTGATTAGGTCCCACTTTTGCTACCAAAACAGCCCTGACCCATTGAGACATGGGCTCCACCAGACCTCTGAAGGTATGCTGTGGTATCTGGCACCAAGCTGTTAATAGCAGAACCTTTAAGTCCTGTATGGTACAAGGTGGGGCCTCCATGAATTGAACTTGTTTTTCCAGAACATCTCACAGATGCTCAATTGGATTGAGATCTGGAGAATTTGGATGCCAAGTGAACACCTCAAACTCACTATTGTGTTGCTCAAACCAGAACCATTTTTGTGCTCATGATCCTGCTGAAAGAGGCCACTGCCATCAGGAAATACTGTTTCCATGAATAACTGTACTTGGTCAGCAACAATGTTTAGGTAGATGGTACATGTCAAAATAATTTCCACATGAATAGCAGGACCCAGCAGAACATTGCCCAAAGAATCACTCTGCCTATGCCGGCTTGCCTTCTCCCCATAGTGCAGCCTGGTACCATCTCTTCTCCAGGTAAGCAATGCACACACACCCTCTCATCCACATAATGTAAAATAAAATGTGACTCATCAGACTTAATTCCATTTGTCTGTGGTCCAGTTCGGACGCTCACGTGCCCATTGTAGGTGCTTTTGGCGGAGGACACAGCTCAGCGTGGGCACCCTGACCAGTATGCAGCTACGCAGCACCATATGCAACACACTGTGATATGCTGTGTGTTGTTACATCTTCCTATCAGACCCAGCATTATTTTTTTCAGCAATTTGAGCTATAGTAGCTCTTCTATTGGCTCAGACTACACAGGCCAGCCTTCACTCCCCATGTGCATCAGTGAGCCTTGGCCACCCATGACCCTGTCACCGGTTCACCGGTTTTCTTTCCTTGTACCACTTTTGGTAGGTCCTGACCACTGCAGACTGGGAACATCCCACAAGAGCAGCAGTTCAGAGTTGCTCTGACCAAATTGTCTAGCCATCAGCATTTAGCCCTTGTCAGTCACTCAAATCCATTTTTTCTGCTTCCAACGCATTAACTTCAGTCATAACATCATGTTATGGCTGATTGGTGTGTGTGTGTGTGTGTGTGTGTGTGTGTGTGTGTCTGTGTGTGTATATATATATATATATATATATTCCAGCAGGGGATACAGTTCTTAAATGCTGTTGTATGTTGCTGTACAGTTTTTATAACAAAGCAAGAAACAAATCAGGATGAGGAAATATTGTAAATGACATTCACACAGAGTCTAAGCAGTTGGCCAGGGTCACAACTGTCAGTACGGCATATACAGGAGAATGAAAGGGAATCCTGACACGAAGAAAAAATATCTATATCTTGTTCATGGATGGTAATTGAAAAGCACAATGTTTTCAGTATCAGGTAACCATTTAAAAGCATCTTAAATAATTTTGATGTTTTTTGCGTCCTAAAATTGTAATTGCACAAAAAAAGCACAAGCACGGCCCTTTCATTGTCCAGCAGTGGACGTTGGGTGGCACTCTGTATTTACAACTGCTGTTTCTCAGCCTCATTGTGTTATACTGTATTCTACAAATATTGCAAAGACTTGCAAATAGTTTGAATAACTTGTATTTTATTTATTAAATTTAAAACATAGAAAAAAGTCCTTCCTTTTGTGTAAACTTATAAATTTGTTGAAATATTTATTACAGATTTGATTACAAATTAATTTATTTGGTCACAGTCCTGTTTTCACTGGCAAAATATGGTATCCCTGTCTCTATGGTTACAGCACTGTTATGCATGCGTTTAATTGTGTTGTATGCCACTTCAGTGCTTCAACCAGCCCTTAATATATGAAAAAAGAATGAGAAGACTCTCAGTCCTGTTTCTCAGTAGAGGGCTAAAGAGTGTTGTTCCCATGGTAACCCTTTTTCCCTTTTAAACCACAATAAATACTTAATACTGCAGAGATTATGCAGTAGCTCATTGTGCAACATCTGTGTTCTGCATCGTCAGGGTTACATATTCTGTAAGATTTTCATGTGTTTGTGTGGCTCAAGCACACATTGTTCATACTTAAGAAAGATAAACCACTAGAGCATTTGTTTTATTTGAAAGGAAGTGCTTTGAAAAGTAAGTTAATTTTTTGGCAGTCCATCAAGATGTGCATTATTAGTGCATTATTAGCAAATTAATATTATCATAGTGTGGGAATGGTTTGTAGCAGCTGTATGAGGTGGCTGAATTAATCAGGCTATTTTGCTTGACTTTGGAATTTGTGTCAAATTATATGTATAGTAAGGGTGGATTGTCTTCATGTTGTACAGAGACATAGATGCTGTGTGCCAGGTAAAGACAGAGCTGCTTATCAGTGCTGATTGTGGTAAAAACTTTGATGGATAAGACATAACCAGGAGTGTGGAGTGTCTTCATCGTGGACATGCTCAGGAGACTGTAGTCATAAATTCCATTAGATTGAAACCCAACCTGTGACTGCAGAAAGTTATTTTGCCGAATCACACATTTCAGCACAGGGTATTGCAGTGCCTTCTCAGCATTTAAGTGAACACTTGCAGATTCTGCATAAAATGATTCTGTGATTGTAGGCACTTGCATCATTATATGTGTTTTTGTATCTTGTTAATTACCACTTGGATCTATCAAACAAGAATGCAGAAAACTATAGTGAGCACTAAATATTTTTTTGACTTACAGTCAGAAAAGTTTGGTAATTACAAAGCTACATGCATATAATTGTCATCATCAACAACATTATTATTATTTTTATTATAGTGTAATGAGGGGGGTTATTTTACTGATTGAATGCACCTGTATGTACTTGGGTTAATGGGAAGTGTGGCAAATAAAAGGGGTGTGGA
>JABJVR010008829.1:0-10333 GCA_025773905.1 Chitala chitala
GCCCACCTCCGCCCGCCTGCTCTGTGTGTGTGTGTGTGTGTGTGTTTTCCCTCAGGGGCCCGCCTGGTTTTGCGTCTTTGCGGCAAACGGTTCGTCAGGCACCCTTCCTTCCCTCCCCCCCCCCCCCCTCCATCTGCTCATACTTCTCCCTCTCTGTGTTCTTTCTCTCCTCTTGATCTCCAGACGTGCTCCCACCCCCCATCTCCATTTCCTCTCCAACATGTCAAGCCGCCCTCTCAATGGCCCACCTTTGGTGCCCAGGGACCAATCAGTTACCTTCCTTCCATACATTGACCTGCATGCTAGACCTCATGCATTATTTAGCGTCACTGTTCTGGACCTGCAGCAGTGCATGAGCGTGAGGAGAATGGGGGAAGGTGGAAGCTGGTGGGCGGGGGGGTACAGTACATGTAGAGTGTATGGGGTGGGGGGGAGACACAGCAGGGACAGAAAGCGTAAAAGGGTGAAGGATAAGATGAGGACAAGAGAAGCTGAGTGAGTCCGTTGTGGGACACAATTTAGCTTTCTCTTAATTCCAATCTCCTTATAATTAGGCTCATTTCACAAATTGCACTGGAAAGTTGCCATAGTGGTTTCCAACTGGCTAAGCGCTAAATAACAATTCCAGGTGGTGGAGTCTCTGTCCCGCACACGTGGTTGCTGATAGTAAAAGCAAAGGACACCTCTGTTGAGAAGAACATGGTGTAAGTTGGAGAAATGAGTCACCGCTGCAGAAGCTATGTTGGTAGGACATTAAGTCATGGTAAAAAACATCTCAGGACCAGCTAAAACCTTCTGCATTCTCCGTTTTGTGCCTGTTATTTAATCATCTCTGTAGGAGAAGGATTCTGTCTACCAGATTTTTTTTTTTACCGCCCACTTTTTCCATGTGTTTTGCTTTGAAAATGGCTTGGTGTGGTAGACTGGTTCAAGTGGGCAAGTCTGTTTTCAGTGGTTTGTCACTTAAATCATTTTAATCACAGATAGTGGAACTGACAATAAAGGCAAGCTGAAGAAACAAGCAACTGCTTTCCAAAGTTTGTTTTCCTGAAAGAAGACAAAAAAACTGCAAATACTCATGTGCGCACACATTCTGTGTGTGTGTGTGTGTGTGTGTGTGTGTGTGTGTGTGTGTGTGTGTACGCGTGCTCTTGGGGTGGGCTGCTGTTGGTAACAGATGCTCACAGTTCAGCTGGTTGGAGGAGGGGTTAAAAGGAGGCACTGATATCTTAAAAGGTCTAGTAGGGGATGATGTTATCAGGACTTTCTACTATACAACTCTGTGCATAGTGTGGAAAAGCTTCCCTGACCCCACACAGGAGTCAATTTCAAACTCACACTGAAGCTGTTGTCTTCATTTAGTTATTTACATAGGTTACGGTATCTTGCACATCATCTGTATGCATCCAGACATGCATGTCTTCGGTCCAAACACCCCCACCAAAGGTACAACAGCATGTCCCATATCTGTGTGTTTGACAGCAAACCTCTTCATTTCTTCCATCCACTTTTTTTTGTGCTACCACAGTTCCTGGAGCCACAGGTTGACACAGTAGAGCTGCTCTGAATATTTTTCTGTGTGTGTGTGTGTGTGTGTGTGTGTGTGTGTATGAATGCTTTTGTGTCTCAGAGCCATCGGGTATATTTGTGTGTTGTTGCAGGAGATTCTGCATTCTAGGTGAAGACAGGCTGTTCAGAAGAAAGACTGTGAGCACAAACGGGCAGCTTCAGTAAAGCTTGCTCTTATCCCAGAGGGGGTTTTGGGGGTGTGGAGCACAGGAATATCAGAAGTTCCACATCTCGAGCTGTACTGGAATAAAAGCCTAGTGAATAAGAATTTCATTGCATCTTTTATTTTCACAATAATAAACGTTGAATCTGAAATATGTGGCGTTGTACAGTAAACAGAAAAAGTACGGGATGTTGTGGTAGTGAGTAATGTGCCATTTTATTTCACACAACATCAATTCTGACATCTAGTTTTAATCGGTTGCAATTAGCGGCTCATACCAAATCTGGCCACTAGATGTCTCTTCATTTAAACATTGTTCGACAAAGTACAGAACAGCGCGGAAGAGTGAGATACTGTACTAATTAAAATTACCGCGAGTGGCGTTGTAATTAATCTAAAACAAACAAACAGAACGCACACGCTATTGACAGTATAAACATTACATTTAAAAAATCATAAACATTTATTGGTTTTGGACAGCTGGAACTGAGTTACATTCATGCCGCACACTACCTTTGTAAACAGATTTTTATAAATCACTGTCATTAGATTTTATGTGTTTTGGGTTCTGGTGTGTGTGTGTGTGTGTGTGTGTGTGTGTGTGTGTGTGTGTGTGTGGAATTAAAAATTGAAAGACTATGACACAAAACAGCCAAAAACAAAGGAGTACAGACATCAGTATGACTATGTATGGGGGGAGGACTATGGTGGGGGGAGGCACTTCAAAGTGTGTTGCCACATGGAAGCAGAGAAGGAATGAGAACCCATGCTGTGTTTCTGCTGTAAATGTTGTTCCTCTGCTGACATTAGGTTAGGGGTGACCTCACATACTAGGGGTTACCCCAAAAATCTCCCTTTTCTCAGCTAGCCCCTCCCCATCACACATTCAAATGAAAGTTTAAAACATGCAGTGCAGAATGGAGAATTTAAGTAGGCAATTATTTAAGACCCTGGGTGTGCAACATAACTGGTCTCAAAAGGTACTGCTGTTGTACCTTTTGACTCACCTCTTTGGCCTGAGTTGCTGCAGGAAATGTACCCAATTGTACAAGTGAAGTGTACAAATTTTTTGTAAGAGACAAGATAAATTAATAGTACTGATCAAGTGCCATATACAGCACACTGAGAAACTGTAAGCAGGATGTGAGCCAGACAATTAAGTTTCTAAGCAACAAAGCAACGCGATGTCCTTTATTGTTCTAGAACTTTCTAAAGCTCACACATACTCTTTCCACTTAGGGATATGTACATGCAGACAAGTAAAAAAAATTAACATGGAAGTTATAAAACAATACATTAACATCTTTAATCCTTAAAAATTATAAAAACTATAACAAAGAAAACATTTAGAACATGTGTCTTTTGGCCGACTCCTCTTTCTCTCCCTCCTCTGTCTCCCTCTCTTGCCAGGATAACATTTTGCAACAAGTACAGCCTGTTCACTGAGATGAGAGCTAAAGTCTGCATATTCTCTGGCCTGAGTCCCCCCACGAGCGCCCGATTCAGGACACCAGATGTTCTGACAGGGCATCTGACATGGCAGCACGTGAGCCAAAACAGTGGCGGGTTCCTTTGTGCACTGCCTCCAGATCCCGCGACTCACACAGGTACGATTTTCCTGGTGTGATACTCAGCTGCTGTCTTACAAGCCCCCAGAGGAGCATTTTGGGATATCGCTACATTAGCATTTTCTTAATATTCATTGGAGAACTGCATGCCCAACACTTTCTGACAATGTGCAAAAACATTTAATGCCAGATAACATTTGTGGAATTTGTCGAACTCATCTTTCAGCGCGGCACCGGCCGACCAAGGAGAGCAAGCTGGCTATAATGTGATGTGAGCTGATTCACCATGGAAACCAATGACAAGTGTTATTTTTTAGTACAACTTGTACTTTTCCCAAGTACAACAAAGGGAGGTGTGAGCTGAGCAAAGGCAACGTGCGGAAGACTCGCCAGTGCTGCAGCTCCAGTGCAACTAAGTCACCAATGCATGGGGGCAGTATGGAGACAATTTAATCCACCAGATAGATCACATTTAAACATACGTGTCTGGAAAGCAGCACTGATATGGCAACATTGGCAATGCGAGTTCCAGTCAATCCAATTATATAAGTCGTTAGCCGTAAGGAGGGGCTGCTACTTGACCATCTCAAAGTTGGCTCACAAAAAAAAACAAAGGCAGGGGTGCAGGGGGCAGTTGACCACACAATAGAGAAAGAGTCAATGCAAGCATCCCCTGCATTTTTGAGTGGACACTGCAGAAGATGCATGCGAAGTAATTGGCCAGTCTTCATTCAAACAACATCCAATCACAGGCCAAACAGGTCACCTGACCGAAACTTGGCCAATACCCTGTCCTGGGTGTCCAAAGCTACAAGTTCTTTGAGGAATGGAACGCCTACTTTATGCTCCATGACCAGGATTTGTGCTACGGACATTAACCAAAGTGTTTGTACTACTTTGTCTGAAATGTCAACCACTTTGTACTTTAGACACTGTAATCTTTCATGTGAGCAATTCTGTTTTAATTGTGATTTCTTGCAAGACAAAATAACTTTAAACAACCTTTTATGTTAAACTACTTAATTTAAAACTATCGCTACTATTTAAAACTTTCCATAATTTGAGTGACCATGCTTTTGTATTTTTCAAGCTTTTGTTTACATTTCCATAATTAATGCATTGCACTTAAATAACAAATGATAACGCTTCTTCAATACTGATTAACCAATAAGGCAATAAAACTCCAAATGAAGCCCCTCATGTGTTGGCAAGCCAGCACTCTTTGCCTCACAACCAGCCACAAAGAGTGTACGCTAACAGCTGAGAGTCAGCGGAAGGTCCATAAAACAGAGAAACAGTTAACAAAGACGGCAGACACCCGACGTCGTTGTAGGGCGATATGTGGTAACAGGTGGTGCGGTAGCTGGGGGTCTGGCCCCATGACCAAATGGTTGCAGGCTCAAACCCCAGGAGAAGAACGAACGGCACCGCGCCCTCAAGCAAAGCGATTAAACATGCGCACGCTCCCAAAAGGTCGTGACATGACACTGACGTTTGCTTTTCAGCTCCATTAGTGGGCCTCCTGTGGTTGGCTGATGTACAGTGGACCAGCCTCATATGTACCAACAGATGTCTGACGGGACTCGATTAAACGGCTCAGGTAGCATGTGGTTGAAGGACGGTGGATGGGCTGGAGGGGCAGACACCTGCAATGTTTTGGAGAATGTGAGACTCGTTTTGGGTGTGGGCTTCTACAATAACATATCAAATCAAAGTTTATAAAAAGACGAAAATCTGATTTATGTGGCAAATTTCATTTACCTCTTATTCATGCAAGTTGAAATGATTAGTGTCTAGGGCTTTATTAAGAGAGCATAATGTTTTTAGAGTTCATTTCTCCACCAGAACACTTCATTCACATTAGGATCTTGTGCCTTCAAGATGGTACAAACAGGAAGGCCAACAGAAAGCATGGTAATACTGGTTACTCACCAGCCTTCCTGTGTGGTCGGGATGCTGTCTATCAACCCAACGAAACATTCAGACACCTCAAAGGGGCATCCAAGGAGGCCGTCATTTTCCTGACAGGCCTATGCTCTGCAGCAGTAATGGTATGAAACATTAAACAATGTCTAGCGGAGAGAGGCAAAAAATATATGTGGGAAGGCTTATCTTGTAATGGGTGTCCCTGACAAACACCAGGCCACTAAGGTAAGTACATATTGGCAATGATTAAATTTTACATTGGCATTTAACTCTTGCATTTGGAGGAAAAATATTATTTTAACATTTTTTTCGGAGGGGTGGGGGGGAGCAGGACACAACTTTTCCCAAAAAAGTGTAGATGTCTATGAATTTTTCAGATGAATGAACTAAGTACTGTTTTCAAAAAATTTCAAGTTACTCAGTTTATTGTGTTTAATTAACTCTGCAGTGAAACACATTGACATATTATCTAAGGCTGTCTGTTTATACATCTGGAAAGCATTACATTATCGTTATCTTACCCCCTTGGGTGGGAGCTGGAACTTCAGTTAAAACCCCACTGTTCCCCTTTCCAGCAGCAAACCCTGGGCACTGCCTTAAAGGATGATTTCCTGTGGTCTTCTGAGACTATTGGCTGCATTTAGCCTTCTTCTCACTTGAGAGTTGAAAAAATAGCAAGTTCCCATGTACCTCAGTGGTACAATACAAGAGAGGAGGGTCAGAATAAAAAACCTGTCAGATATATTATTTTTAATTGCCAGTTAATTTGTCTTTTTTGTGCGGCTGCAGCGCATTGAGTAATCCATGCAAACTCCTGTGGTCAAGCCCTTAATTAGCACCAACGGCGTGCGAACATCTTGCTAATCTGCTAGTGTGCTCCTCAACCCCGCATACTTCACCCATTGTCCCACAGGGATGTGTGTGTGTGTGTGGGGGGTGGGGGGCATTGGTGGCCGCAGGGCAGGGGGCATCCAAAAGACCCTCCATCTTTACACATGCAAAATTGGAATTAATCCCACATTAGCAGTTCACAAGTCCCAGAGAACTGGTGCTCCTGGACTATGTGCTGTTTGAGCAGGCGAGTGCATTGAGTGCATTCCTCAGAGTCTGTGTGTGTGTGATTTAAAAAGGGTCGGGCTGAGGTGTTGATCGTGTCATTAGTGATAGCCAATCTTTGCTCCGGTAAGGGGATTAGAAAGCCATTGTTCAAGCGTTAAGAGGAGAGAGAGGGCCTCTGTGTTCTCTGCAGAGTATTGTGGTGTGTCTTCTGATGGCAATGAAGTGCCAAGAAAGTGCCGTTTTTGGTCAGACCGAAATGCAATGACCGTCGATTTCAGAGCATCGCTGCCATTGCAAAGAATGCATTTGCATGCATTGTGATGTGTTTGCTCCTGAATTACGCATTCCAATCATTGCACTGCGGGTACGCACACACAAAAACACACAGCAAGAGGAAGATTACTCTCTCTCTCAAATCTGAGCTGTTTTTATGAGCTCTCCAGGGGACAGGAGATAACCCTGTGAGACTCTTTATACCATGTAAGGTCAACATTTTCATGTAAGATAGTGAAATGGACATGGATGATACTCTATTAAGAGGGTTTTGACTGATTTCTAAGATGTTAACTTTTGTGGCCCTAATTTTGCCCCGATTTAAAACATTTATTCCTACCAACAAACTTTGCTTCATAGCGGGAAAAGAAGAAGAAAAAAAAGCCCAAATACAACACAGAGGAATCACCAGCTAGGTGTGAAGAACCACTTTCAAATTATATTCTTACCAAAACCACACTTTAGCTCCTTATACACTTGTGAGACTGCATTTTGAAGACATACTTGCAATGGAAAAATACTAAACATTTGTTGTTTAGTTAATAACAATGAATTACTAAGGAAATAGCTCAGACGTTTTAATTTAGTTTTATTTAAAAGCGACTTCCATACTATATTTACAATATATAAATAAATAAAATAAAATTCGGTTTGCATGCATTAGTTTGAAAGAAAAACTCAAATTACTGTCATTAAATCACCTTTACTTCACATGCACAATCCATTTCATTAGTGATGAACCATTTGCATAAGAGGCAGGTCAATCTAACCTTTCGAAAGTAGTGCAGTTTATAACGTGCAGTGTGTGTGTGTGTGTGTGTGTGTGTGTGTGTGTGTGTGTGTGTGTAAGGGAGGGGGATCGGGCTCTATATTTTCAACATGTGTAATGTATGTGTGGGTAGGGAGGGGGATTGAGCCCTACGTTTTAAACGTGTAACCTATCAGGTGGTTCAAATTGTTTGTTGGAGATAAAACAGACCTCCAGCCGCCAATGGAGAACACTATGTTTGCTGATACAATGGCGACACATGGCAGGCCAAAGATGAACTATAAAGTGAAAAAAAATTGAACTTGTAATATTATTTTGAGAGTGTCGTTTCGTAAACAATTAAAATTTAGAATGCGTTTTTTTTCCCCAGTAAAACAACACTCATTATAGGTTTGCGGGACTATAAACAGCTGTTGTTTACTCACGTCTGTTCTAGGCCCAGTAAACTATTTACAAAACTTAATGTTTCGTTTCACGTAAAATTCTACTCTATTCAGCCAGACAACAACAACGTGGTATAGCGACAGACTGCAGCTTTAAGCAGTGGGCGTGGCTACGGGCCAATACCCGCCTCTTATGCAAATACTCTTCAGTTATACTCTTTGAGGGAACAAATATTGCTGCAGTACTTTAAATTGTTCGCAGTTCGGCGGAGCCGCAGCGTGTTCGTCCGGTTACGGCGCGTCACTGCGTTTTGAATACAGACCGGTGAATAATTGCATTATGAGTTAAAGGCATTGGTTAATTAAATCGTATCGCGAGCCTTTGTTGTGTTTAAAATTATGTCTGAACGCGCTGGAATCAAGATGATAAAAGTTTTTCCTTGAGAAAGCGGATGATCCACATATTTTCAATTATAACTTTTTCTTTTTTCTCTCTTGGATATGTATTCATGTGTGGTTTGAAGCCCACCAGTCGCTGAAAGAAGGAAGAGGATTCTTAAGCAACCCTTCGATAAGGCTTTCGATAACATTTGTATTTTTTTTTAATTACTGTCGTGTACAGTCATTCTCAATGCGCATTAAGATATTTAATTCTGAGCAAACAAACCGGTGAGTGTTTTTAGTTTACAGTTGGTCGTTTCTAAATTCCCTAAATGGTACCAGTGTTGTGGGTAGTTATCCGTGGCTTCCATGGCACCGATAGTTTAAGGCGGCGAGCCCGGAATTAAGATGTACTATTGTGTAACATTAATTATCCAACTGTGAAACTTCAGTTTTCTACTATCCAGATAAGTGACTCCTTAATACGCGACGCACTTTTAGTATAATGCCAGCCTACAGTCTCTAACAAGTGCTTTATTCAAGACACGGCTTTCTAACTGTAATTAATTATGCAATACCAATGTCAATGGATGAAATCAATTACGCGTTTCCCTGCGGATACACCCCGTGTGTATTTGAATTTAATTTTCGTGTTGTGTGCTTACAACTCCGTACCCCCAAACTATGCCAGTTACATTAATGTAGACAACCGATTCAATGCACAAAAAAGAAACATCCAGGGAAGATCACAATTGTTTGGTTTTGGAGGTGTAATCATGCCGTTACATGGTCTAATACCACCTGTCACCTTTCCATAGATTGTGAGGAAGAGCATCTGAAAAGGCGACGTTGCCATTGCGTACACAAATGCCTGGCATTAGCTCAAACGCATCGCGGTATGAAAGCTGGGAGATGGAGCACGATCGCTATCAACACTATTTCTACGATGACCATGACCCGGATGAAGATTTTTACAAATCCACGGCACCGAGCGAGGATATCTGGAAAAAATTCGAGCTGGTGCCAACCCCGCCCATGTCTCCCACCAGGACATTGGAAGGTGCCAACTGCGTGCCCAGCCTCTCGCCGGGTGACAGACTGGAGTGTGTTTCTCAGTTCTTAGGGCAGGACGATGATCAGGATGGTCAGTACACAATGGGCACGGAGGAGATTTTCGGGAACCTAAACTCCATCATCATCCAGGACTGCATGTGGAGTTCATTCTCCGCGAGCAAGCAGCTGAAGAAAGTTGTCAGCGAAACACTGGCCGGCTCGGTGCAGACTAAACTCCCCATAAACGTGCAGGGCGGTGCGAACCAGCCTGTCAAAGCCCAGTGCGCGCCTCAGGACGCAGCGATTTCTCACGCGTTGGCGACAGATTGCGTGGACCCTGGCGCGGTCCTCACGTTCCCGTTCAGCAGCTGCAAGAAACAGGCGTCGTCGGGAACAGAATCTCGCACCGACTCGTCTGGTGAGTAACTGACAGGCGGTTAACAGCTTTTCCCTGTTTGGTGGCAGTGTGACCGATAAAAGCTTTGAGTCGCACTTGACTCCGAAGACCTGCTTGGCTTGTACTAATCATTTCACCCCCCCGGCTGGAGGTAAAATGTTTATTGCACGCATCAGTTGGCAGTGTAACCAGGATTAACAGAAGTTTAACTGGGACCATGACGAAGTTCTTGTATATTGTTACTGATTGGCACATCAGATTCCTCAGTGGCTTAATACTAAATTCAGTTAAATGTATTATAACGCCTTTTGCAACAAGTTGCCAATGAAGTTAGAAGAGTTTTTATTAAGAACAATTTTTACACCTAATTCTTTGAACATGCAAAGGGATTAATGTGCATGACAAGTTATGATGTACAGCAGAATGACTTTATTATTTGTAATAATCAGTTTAAGCTGTTTATGCCAGGGACACTTATTACTGACATTAGGGGTGTGTTTTTGTATTTCAGTGCCCTCCTACAGTTTAATCAGTTCCATCAGGGACTAAAGAAGTGCCTCAAGTGGGAATTTGGTTGGCACATTATTTGCAGATTACATAGTCAAGTGAAGGATTTATGGAAAAAAATGCTATCTGAAACCTTAACCAGTTTTTGTTGATCTTTTTCTGTGCTTCTACTTGCTAAAAATTTTCAAAACTGTTAAGAAATATTTGCCAGTTGCAGTGAGACAATGGAAGTGCAGTTGGCCAACATCCCTCACTTGTCATTGGCTTTCTCCATGATGAGCCTTA
>JABJVR010008830.1:0-10332 GCA_025773905.1 Chitala chitala
TCTGCATCATTTCCAATGGTGCTGTTAATAATGATTTGTAAAAATTAAACATTGAATTGTTGTGTGTCCTTTTTTCATTATAAATGAAACGTAAGTATACTTTAAAACGTAAGTATACTTTAAAAGTTACTGTCACAGACGATACAAACAGATGTGTGGTTTTATTTTCCTGGAGTAGTGTTGCAGGAGGAGTAGCAGAATAATGCAGGTGACAGACCTCGCCCCCCCTCTCTCCCCAACAGCTTCCAGAGATGAACCACGTGAAGGCTAGTCGGCCATACCTGACATTCCTGCTGCAGAATGTAGGACTCCTGCTGGGCTGGTCGTCTCTCCTGCTTTTGGCAGTCTTTGAGCATGAACTGAAGTTCTGAGAAAAGCGTGGCTTCTGCTGGCATTGCTTAACCACATGCTGCCACCGCTGGTTACCTTAGATTTGGTGATCGCAAACTCCCTCGCCCTTTCTGGCTTAAACAAAAAACACTAGAGTAGAGGTTACCAGCAAAGGTAATGTTCAGCCTTATACACTGTTTGACTGAAAGTGTTCTGAGGGATTGCAACACTGGCTGTAAGGTACAAGAAAATGAAAACTGAAGAGTAAAATACACAGCTCATGACAAAAGTGTGCTGCTATAATGGTGACATTTATGCTACTTTTAAGAAACCCAGCTCTTAGCTTCACTGTTGTCCATGTGCAGCACCTGCATTTAGTTTTTTTTTCTAGTGTTTACTTGTTTTTTGTTTTTTTTTTTACATTTTGGTGAAGTTCCAAAACAGGACCAAAATCCCACCACATGTTCCATATGCTGAGGCCTTTCAGTTACTAAAGTTAAGGGTTTACAAGGCCAGGTCAGCCCAAGATCAGGAGTTCGGTCACATCCTTCTTCATTTGTACCTGAGCTTATGTTGCTCCTGTGTGTCTCTCTTACTTTTCACTGGACTGAAAAAGCTAATCTGACAACCTGGGTACAAAATAATCCTGTTGCACTGGACACTTTCGACATAGACTTCATGCCTGATCTGAAAATCAGTTTGCTTTTGCTTGGAATTGATTAATTTGATGAATTTGTGACAAGCAACGAGAAGGGACAAAGTAAAAAAAAAAAAAAAAAAAACAGGTGAATCAAAAATTCTTGGTTCTTCAGTGTGAAACTGATGATGGTTAGAAGCACATTCTTTGTACCACACTGCTGTTTTTCTTTTAGAGTAAATATACAGAAAGTAATATTTAAGTAGATCTTATTCTGCTATCTGTATATTGGAGTTCAAGATAGTCAATAAAGTACAAAAACTTATTTGTAATACTTCTCACCTGCTCCATGAATTCTGTGTACTGTCTTTGCTGTGGGCTGAAATACGTGTGTTGGCTGCGGGGGAGGGAAATGGAGACATTGGCAGATCTGGCATGGTACTTCAACATCCCGAGAGGCATGCTCGCCTGCGTTTCGATATTCGCAGGTCCATTGCTTTCGCAGGGTTTGACGCGGGCGCTGTTCCACCCACATGAGGGGTACGTACCTTCGCCCACCAGCCCACTCTCTACCAATCTGACTCACTGAATGAGGTTCCGGATTATTAGCAATTGCATTTATAATACAACCGCATTTCAGAAAGCTTTCAATTTATCTGGTAAAATAAATTATGCACTGTGAGACTTAACAAAGCATCGTATAATTAACAATATCACATGAGAAGCTTGTGGCCTCATGCCTACGACCGCATCACAGCCGTGCTGATATTCAGAACAACAGCATGACTACAAATGTATTATTGCCTTTATACAACAGTTCTACAAAAGCCATTTATTAGTGGGTAGTAATAGGAGACAACAGATTATGATGTCCCTGTGCCATTATACTCTATATCGGCACTCATTGAATGCCTTTTGGCCAAATTACTTGGTATGAACTAACTGTTGTATAACATCCTTTATAACTGTAGCAATAGTTTTTGATTACCTTCACGTCTATCATGCACACTAGCGTAGGCAGAAATACTGGCATGTCTTTTTAAAAGTATGCAGGACTTTACTCAGTTAAACTGCCACAGTGAAACTTGAAATAATGGCATTTTAAATCAGAAAGGGTATGATTTTGCAGTGATTACAGTAGTGTATTGGAAAAACATAAAAATTAATTTAAATGGAATAAATTTGATTTTAAATAGGTTTCTTTTCCACAGAGATCCAAAGAAGGCCAAGAACAATGTGGTAGTTGTTATTTATGTAGTAATTTAATTAGTCTAAAACAACTGGAAGAAAATAACATAAAAACAAAGACCTTTTCAGTGAACAGTGTTGACTCAATATTGACACTGTAATGATTTTAAACAGGTTGTACAAGTCTTCCAGTTTTCTTTATGTTTACACCAGATCTAGATAAATTGATTTCTTATAATATTTTATTAATCTGATATTCATTCAGTCACTCATATATTAATCTCAGTTTTATTAACATAGGATTAAGATATATTACATTAGAACACTACATTTCCAACATTATGATTTTAATAGTCAATATTGCAGATATTTCTGGTAAGAAATTAATCTTTGTAGGTCATGTTACAACAATAAAAGGAAGTTAATTGCAATTTCTCTTTGCTTAAATAAGGACTGGCAGCTACTCAGGAATTTCCAGGAAACCTCAAGGTTTTTGGGGTGGGTTCAGACCTATGCTGACAAGACAAGGAAGGAAGACTTTTTATCTGTACAATGGTCATGTGCTTTTTATCTGTACCGTGGTCATGTACGGAACACCACCGCAGGGCCAAACGCGCTCGCTCAGCAAAGAGATTCTGGGAATGCATGAAAGGGTCAATGACAATGGGAAGAAGAACCGCCCTTGTATCCGAGTACACAGTGTAAGACCTGCTATGAGATTTCCTGAAAGCTGAACCTATGCTTTCTTCATCTAAAAAGGAAACGCGTGCATGGAGGTGTTAAAATAAGTGTAGCACTGGGAATACGTCTAACCTATGTCAAACCATACAATAACAAGATTCAGTAACTGAGAATTTCCTGTTGTTGCAAACGATAACTGAATAAGCATTTTCTCGATACAAATTCTGTATAAACATACTTGAATATGTCAAAATAATGGGTGTAGGAGTCCATATTGACTTAAGCTGGGGGTGCTCCAGCACTAACACCTTAAAAATCAAAGTTGGCATGACAAATAATGAGTTAGTGGTCAATCACAAAAGTTTCCATAATAAAGGCATTGTTATATTTTGTCTGAATAAAGCTATTGCTTATATACCGTACATGTAATCTTGTCATCAGCTTTAAATACACTTTGAATATTTCGGTTATTTGTCAACATCATGTGTAATGATTTTTTTACATAATTACATAATTCCCTAACTCTTTACAATTAGGCGCTGCACTGAAGCCTAATGTATAGTTAAATGTCATATATAGCTACAGTTCTGGTTGGCCACGGTAGCCCATACATCTTTTGTGATGGCCATGTGATGAGAGGTAATGTTCTTTAGAGGAGGAAAGAGGGTCAGTATATCCTGAAAAGGACACTATTGGACATCTTCCCTCAATGGCCAGAAAAAAAACTGTTGTCCTCCACTCTGTGCATACACTTTCCCTGGCAGTGTGTTAATTATGGTATGCTAACCAAGTGGCAAGAATAGAAAACATTATTGTCTGGAAAATACAGCAATACATCCATCCATCCATCCATTCTCTATATCGTTTGTCCAATTCAGGGTCGTGGGAAGCCTGGAGCTCATCCCAAGAAGCGCAAGGCAGGGGACACCCTGGGCAGGGAGCCAACCCACCACAGGGCTACAGCAATGCAGTCACACATATATGTTATACTAAATTAGACATATATTGAATTTTAGTGTAAATTGATTGTCCTTTCTGAGAGAAGTAAAGGGAGTGCAACCCTATTACTGAGTGACAGGTTTGCAAACCGATGTTACTGTTAGGTTTTTCTTAAGAATAGCTGTCAGCAGGTTAAAGCATCATTGTGAAGGTTAAGGAGAAACATCCATCCATCCATTATTTGACCGTTTATTCCTGGTGAGGGTCGCGGGGAAGCCTGGAGCCCATCCCAGCGCACATAGGGCACAGGGCAGGGGACACCCAGGGCGGGGCGCCAACCCACCACAGTAAGGAGAAACAAAGTTATATAAATAAAGAAAACATTCTAATGTATAATAATTATTATTATGTTAATTTATGTAACAGGGTTACATTGGTATAATGGACACAGTCAGTCAAAACCCAAAATATTGAAAAAATATGGAAAATGGAAGAGAGGGCTTACCTTTGGTCTACGCACAGTGTTAGCAAACCGTGTAATGATGTCATTTTTTCGTGTGGCATGTGACATTTGTTTTCCACTTCCTTTGCCAGGCTAAACAGGTTTTGGTAACAAGGTTGCATGTATATTAGACATATTAAGTGCATAATCATTATTTTAAATGTTAATTATGAAAAGTAATGTTGTAACAGTTACAAGAGAGCCCACCAAACCATACAAAAATATATGTAACATGAATCTGCACTTTTACATTTCACCTGGAAATTGGTCATTAACAAGATGAGACAAGTTGTAAGGGTATTTTAGGGAGTACGTAGAAGATGTTTGGTATTTTAATAGGTATTCTGAAACTTTTGATGCATATTTAACATACACAGTAAGTGCATGTTTAAAATTGTGACCATGAATTCTATGAGAATTTATGTGAGACATAAAATATCCTCCTATCTGGGACTGTTTCAACTACAGAATGGTCTACCAGTGTGGCTCAGTGTATTAAAACATAACTGACTGACTGGTTGGTTTATTGACTGAATGATCAGTCACATTCTGTCTTTGTGTGAATGCTGAAAATTGCATGTGTTGTATTCAAACATCAATTGAGAAACTGGCCATGCAGCATACAAAAAGGTTCAGTCAAAATCTAAAATACTGTAATCATCCCTAACAGTCACAGCAAGTATCACAATACCTACTACATGCAAACTGCAGTGTACTGCTGTGACTTCAGCCAGGACCTAGGTCTAGGGAGGTCCATATGACATTTGGTGGATTGGAGCCTTAGTACATAACTCAATTTGGCAAATACCTGTTTTGAAGTGACGTATCAGTATTCTGAGTTTCAAATAAACTACCTTTAATAGTAATAAGCTTCTATTGTCACTGCATACATATCACAGTGAAAATTGTCCTCTGCATTTAACCCATCCCCCTGGGGGGAAGCAGTAAGCAGCCATACATGGCACCCAGGAGCTACCACTGAGCGTCTTGCTCAAGGACACACCTGGCTGGGCTGGGATTTGAACCAGGAGACGTCTGCCTTCCAGCCTGATGCTTTGCCCATTGAGCAACCAGACTACTTCATACACAGGCATAGGTTGGGGGGGGCAGTCCACAAATGTTGGTAAATTAGCTTTTGGGATGTCCCTCCAGTCACCATGCATCCCGATTAATTGAATTAATGAATCGAAAGCCATAAGTGTCCCCCAAACTGGAAATGAAACCTACGTCGCTGCATTAACACAACAGAAGGAACCCTGTTTCCTGCATGAGCTTTTTTAATGTTAACTGTGTTGGGCAGCTAGTAAAAACATTATTTTATCCGAATTACTGTATATACAGTATGGGGAACTCCAAACTAGTTTGTTCTAGTATTCAAAAACACCACTAGATGGGAGTAAAGCGTCGCTTTTCTTGTTGACGTATACGCTACAATGACATAAACTCGTGTTACGTTATCTGTTAATGGCCGTGGGAACAAAATGACTGGTGACAACTATTTGGTTTTAATATATGTTCAGTGGGATTCAGGTTGAGGTCACTTTCTTGTTATAATTTATTTAACCATGCAAAGACTTGTAGGTTATACAGCAGTTCTGTCCTTACCACTGAACACAACACAACCAAAATCCAGAAATCCCCGTGTATACATGTACACCTGGACAAATTTTGAGATTTTGTTCAACATTTAGGCTAGTCATTACTGGAGCAGC
This sequence comes from Chitala chitala, assembly GCA_025773905.1. Taxonomy (NCBI): domain Eukaryota; kingdom Metazoa; phylum Chordata; class Actinopteri; order Osteoglossiformes; family Notopteridae; genus Chitala; species Chitala chitala. The sequence goes on from JABJVR010008830.1 coordinate 5,990, forward strand.
TTGCAACCGATATATTGGAGGTTCCCACGAAAAACCAAAAAGATGTTTAGAATAATTAAAGCAAATTAATGACTACAATAACATATGTGTTGCATCGGTGCCCATCATGAATGTAAATTCCATGTAATGATGTCATTTTTAAAGGAGTGGATTCCTTTTCGTGTGAATGAATGTATAATGTACTAAATGCAACGTTTATGTTAATGTCAATGCAACGTTGTTGTTAAAGATAGCAGTTATGTAAAGGAAAAGTTATAACATCAAAAACATTGTTACTTTGCAAGTGGGTGGCGCAAAGATGTATGCAAAATTAAATTTACGGGAACATGAGTTCACGAGAAAACCACTTAAATTGAATTTATCTCTTTTTGGTCTATGTTACCAACAGAAATTAAACAAGATACATGGGAATTTTGAAATAATATAAAATTACGTGTCAATATTTTTCTACTAACGTTTCTATAGAAAAGAGTCAGTGAACAGAGAGATAATGTATTTCTATGTCATGTTGCCCAGCATCCCGCTTTTGTGATATAAGACTGTCTCCAGATGCAGCAGAACTGCCAGGTACGGACACATGTCTACAAGGGGACCGCGACCTCTTACGTTTCACCCAGCTTCTCCAATTAACTAACAATGAGCTATGAGCGAATGACAGCTGGTAACGACGACAAGAAGATGCCGGATTTTCTTGCACTGGAGTTGCTCCTCCTTCTTCAATCTTCCCGGCTTCGCTGTGACTCAAACTTCTTGAGCAGCCAAGAGCTGCAGAAAGGCTGGAAAACCAAACTTAAAGCAGCTTCTACTCTATATACTACCCGAACTTTAAATTTTGATTTATCTTGGGATTTATCTAAATGACACTAGTGGCTTAGTCATTTTAAATTGTTTTTCTGTAGTTTTATGTTCAGGGAATAGATCGTTTTAACATCGAGAAATCTGCCGTTTGCGTACTTTATCAGATGGTCCAGAACAGCACGCTAAAAACACCTTCCGCATCTCATCAAGTTCACATGGACACCACTGAAAACCCTAGGGTATGTAACCACTTACGTGCTACTTTTTTGTACTCACGCGTTCACTTTTGGAGCCTCAAAATGTGACGTCGTTCAGGCTAATTAACTGCTTCCGATTGGTAAAACAGATAAACAGAAAATCTCAAAAATAAGAAGTCTATATGAAAGCAGATGTTCAAAGAGGAATTATTTAACAAAGGACATCAGCAGAATGTTTGGCTTACAGTGGAACTCAGTGTTATTTTGGGGAAATGGAGAAGTGTAAAAGCTCCAGTTCACATATCAACAAATACTATTAATGTGTAGTCCTTCACCTGCAGCGTGTCACTCTTTTAAAATGTTCTATTTATTTTCTGCACACTGTCCTTGTGACTAGTGTTACACATGCTTGCATGCCTGTTACAGAAAGAGAAAACCAGCCTTAGTCGTGACACAGACAACCTGATGAATCAAGAGTTAAGTGTGGTAACAGCTATAAAATGTATGTGGTGTAAAACGTGTAATTTTAAAATTGTTGGTACCAAATTATATTTCAGCTTCAAAGCACAAATAACTTACTCTTAAATGTGTAGCATCTCTTTCATCTTAGGCGGGTGTTGAGTCACAATAACATTTTCGATCGACCCCCGCCTTATCATCAGTGGTTTTAGGGAACTAAAAGGCAGACCGAGTGCTTTCAGGTATTACAGACCATTTTCCATCAGGTAAACTGAAGTTTAGTATATAGTACATCAAAGCAAAGTGCATAAACAGGTGACTTCCGTAACATCATAACTTGGTGCCTGGACTGTAGAGGCAGGGGCCTGTACTGTGTGATGTCTCAGAATGGCTGGATGATTGAAAGGCAGTACAGTGTTTGCAGTCACCGATAAAGTCTTGTGACATGGCTTTAGTCTACTGGAGTTTTCATGACCATGCAAATTACATTTTTGTAAAAGCACCAAAGGTGTTTGTATCGTGTTATCGCTAAAACTCCCTTCAGGTTCACAACAAACACCTGTCAACTCTGTAATGTCAGACGTCTGTGAAATGTTTTATTTAGATTATTCACTGGCAAATGTCGTTTTAAATAGGGTGCTCTTGCCTTGTTTGTTAACAAAATTTTATTTATGTGTCCTTTGACAGTAATGATACTTAAGGAAACTGTGAAAACTTTATTACACACAGCAAACTTAAAAAGCAGCTTTATGAATGTTATGGCTAGTCTACCTATTTCTGAATTTTCTTCCCAGTCATTGGTTGGTTCTGCCTGCCTGGACGTTCATTGTGATCTGAGCCCTGTGTTGAGGGTGGGATTTGAGTTTTGTTTTCCTCTGAACAGACTCACGGGAAAGGAGCTCGAAGGAAAGGACGTTTTAAAGGTTCAGATGGGAGTACCTCATCTGATGCTACATCCAACAGCTTTGTCCGACAGGTAAGGCCAGCATTTTGGACATGAAAATTAACAGATTTTTATATCAAACCTGTCGATGCTCTGAAAGTGTAGCCTTTGCAGGCAACTATAGTTGCCCTTACAAATTGGTGCCAAACCTTACATGACTGAATTGTATTGTTAAAGCATGACCGATCATAACTAAATGTATTTTTTGCACACATGAACATACTGTATGTCATTCCCAGCCAGGGCCATACAGGGAATGCAAACCACACAAATTAGCTATATATCTATGCATCTCACTTGTAATGAGATGTTTGACAAAGGTGTTTAAGTGAATTTTTTGATGGTTTTAACAATTCCTATACATATTACACTTGCTTGTGCAGAAAACACCTGTACAGCATACAAGGTCAAAAAATGCAGTTTTGCCATACAGATATACAGTAAAATCATACAGGTTGAGAGCTAGGTTTAATGGTCACATTCCTACATTAGTTGCAAGACAGGCATGCCAGTATTGTTGCTGTTAGCATGCCAGCTGGATTCCACTGTTAATTTTTAATAACAAATTTTGGTTTAGTTTTAGTGTTCTGACTAATATTACTTTTAGTCACATTTTAGTCATATAAATATTGTTAGTTTTCGTTTAGTGATAGTCAACAGAAACGTAAGTAGTTTTAGTTGATGGAAAGAATGTAGTTTTGGTTTATGAAAAGTACAATTATTCATCAAAAAAAATTAAAAACATGGAAACTTTAACTTAGTTTACCATTTATTACCAGTTGCTATTTCTCAATTTAGACAGAATAAAGCAAAGCCTGTGAAATATGCATTGCACAACTAAAGAAAAACTATTTTTAATGTAGTAAATGTTGCACTGCCTCCACATGCTGAAACTGCAAGGATTTCAGAATAATGATTTTATATATTACATTTCCCAGATTAAAAAAAATATGGACACAAATATTCTTAGTGTGTTGGATAGGGAAAAAAAAAATCACATAACCTCAAAACCTTCAAACAGAAAATGTTCATACAGCAAATGGCATTGAACTCTTATTCCATACAATACATTAACAATTTCTGCAGTGAAAGCATGATGCGGTTCATGAAACTAATTTTTTGTTCGTTTTAGGGAAACCACTTTTAATTAAAGTCATTCCATATGTCGCTAAGAGTATTCGGTCAAGAACTGGCATAACTACAAAGAAGCTATACTAGTGATTTCACATACCTCCAATGTGTGTTTGTTACTTCTCTGAACTGCTTAGTTTACTTAATTTCATAGTATCACATGATGCTTTTGACATAGTGGAGATAAATATGTTTACTATGTTTCATGTTTAGTGCAACGTCTAGTGAGTATAAATAGCATGTAATTATATTTAAAATGCTGGGACTTTCCTGCTACAGTTTCCTAACCGTTTAACATTCCTGTTTTGTGGGATTCTAAAATTGTCAGATCGCTTTTGTCCCATTACAAGATATTCAAAAGGTTTTATGAGTGATATCAGAGTGGCATGTGGTCCGGGTTGACAGCAGTGGTCTGTGGGCAGTTTGACTTACTGTTTCCCTCTTCTCCTTCTCATTTGCCTCACATCATGTTTGATGATGCTCTGAGAGGTCCACCAAGGTCTCAGTATATGTGCCAAGTCCCTAAAAGCTGCCTCAAATAAAACAGAAGGAGGAAAGGACCATAACAGGCAAAATGTATTTTTGTGACAAGGGTTGTGAGTGGGTGTATGGAGATTCAAACATAATCACTGTCAGTGGGTGGCAATGGATAAGTTTTTTTTTTTTTCTTTTTCATTCAAGTCCTTGTGAAAAGAGAGCATTTTGTGTGGGACATACAGAAGTTGCTAATGCTGACATTGTTATAAAGCAGACAGTGGGATTGGGGAGGGCATATCACACCCTGTTTAAGGTGTCTGGTCTTTGTTGATGCTAAC
>JABJVR010008831.1:0-10331 GCA_025773905.1 Chitala chitala
GTTACAGGAAGATACTAAAGATATTTTGGAAAGATAAGGTGAGAAATCAGATGATAAGAGAACAACTCGGAAGACTGGAGACGGTGGTGGACGAGGTAAAGAAGCGGAAACTACAGTTCATCGAACATATTTGCCGAATGAAAGATGACAGGCTTGTAAAGATAGTAATGCTTTGTAGAACAGATGGAAAAAGAAAAAGAGTAAGACAGAAGAGAAGGTGGCTGGATGACATCAAAGAATGGACAGGCCTGGACATTCAACAAGCCGTACACAGGGCACAAGAAAGAAGACCAATACGCATCATAGAGACTGTAGTCGTTGGCCTCGACAGTCCATAAGGATTATGAGGTCTGATTGATTGATTGATTGATTGATTGAGTGTAAAATATTTTTTTAAAGACCCTGCCCTATGTCCTGTGCTTCCTGGGATGGGCTCTGGGCTTTCCGCGACCCTAAATTGTATAAGGCGATTCAGCAAATGGGTGGATGGATATATTATTTTTTAAATACCATCATGTAGAGCCATGCGTACTTAATTACCTGTCTATTCTAGGCTATTTCCTTATTCCACAACTGAGTGCAAAATATTTGGTTTTGTGATGGTTTGGCGCCCTATCCAGGGTGCTCCATGCCTCGCCTCAGAGCCTGATTGGGATAGGCTGAAGGCCATCTGAAACCCCATATAGAATAAGTGGTAAGCTAATGCATAGATCGATGTAAAACATTTACAGACATCCCAATCTTATTCTAAAGGAGAAGAGACAAACATGTTTCTAACTTTATAGTAAATATAATCAAGTTACTTATATAAACCACGGTTGAGTTCCCACATTTTACATTTAATTTTCACTAGTGTGCAAATTAATATGTTAATTAAAATAGACATAGTTTTTCCAACAGCTCCTAATCTCACCCAGGAACACATTTAAAAATATTGATAAAATATCGATGTCCACGCTTTGTGTTGAAGGACATTAGTAAGGTCTGGAAATGCAGGAATATATCTCCATGATTTAAAATATTATCAGTAAAATTGTATAATTGAACATGATCAACTTTGTCTGAGAAAACTATCATTTTATTGCTTGCTTACTTGACCAGATAAGGGCACTTATTCATGTGTGGTCTATGGAGTTGAACATTGGTGGAACAGCACTGTAGTAAATCCAATTCAAGGATTATTTTATTCTAAGTAAATCCCCATTTAACTGAAGCTGCAACTATCCATCCATCCCTGGGATGAGCTCCAGACCACCCGTGACCTGGAGCACAGGATAAGAGTTGGGGTAATGGATGGATGGGATGGATGGATTTTTTAGTTCTTTTCCTTTGAAGGTACATTCTTTCTGGGTCTCAGCAGTCATTGTGCAGGATAAATTCTGTTTCTTCTGCCCTCCTCTCCTGTTCGTGCTCTAAACACCACCACTTCAAGCTCCTGCCATGAATCAAAGTGTCTGTTTTTATAGTAATGCCTATTTAATCTCTTTCACACTGTACACCTTACCACAGAGTGCCTGCTCGTTTCTAACACAGTGATAAGCAGGAAGCAGGGAACTCCTTATCTTGCTGACAGGTATGCAAAACCATTTACGTTTCATTCATGTTATGATCAGTTTCATGCTGATATTACAGAAAAATAAAAATATTATTTGGATGAGAAAATTATACAGTTACTGCTATGAGAAAAATAATGCATAATTTTTTTCATTAAAACTGTGTTATTCTTTTTTCCTCCAATTTACAGCAATATTTAAAGGAATGGTCTTAACTGGGAAACAAAAACTTGGCAGTTAAATTGTATGTTTGGCTACTCACTTTAAAATATAAATCCATACTTTATTGTACAGTAAAAGATAAAAACACTTAAAGCCGACTATAGATTCAGTGAAGATCTATCACAGCTGACATCCTTGGGACCCCTGAGTAAGATAATTAGTTGAATGAATGCAGTTGTATGTACAGTAATTTGTTCGTCCATACTCATAATGATCCATTATGAGTTTGCCCATCTTCATGTGATTCTATTCTTTTGTTTCATTGCTTACCTTTGTGTTTATAAGTGAGAATGAAGAAAAGGAAGAGGGTGTATTAGAGAACTTTGTTTTGACATTGTTGTACTTTGTTGAATTGTTCACCTGGCACTGTGTTATTGACAAGAAATATAATGTAATCATGTTTATCTCTTTGGTGCCTTATCTGTTGTAAATTTGGTTTGAGCATGTCTGTGTTTTTAAGTAATTTACCGGTGATTTACAAGAAGACAGAAAAAAATGACAATTTTGTCTGACATTTTCAATTTTGTATAGTTAGGCAGATACGTGTTAGTGTATGGTAACTCAGCTCCTGTTTGGATGCACAGACATCTATACATAAACAATATATAAATAATTTGTTTGTTACTTTATGCCCCTGGACGTATTTGGTATATTTTGTGATTTGTACTTCTCCCTTCAAAACACTGCAAGAATGTTCTGGCAGTGGAGGGAGCTTGTTGGAGGCTGGACCTGTCAAACATCGCAAGGAAGAGCCAATCATACCTGAAAAGACAACAGGAAGTTGTCTGACCACAGGGTCGTGGACAATATAAAAACTATTTCCTGGAAGACATTGATGTTGGGTTGTAGTTGCATTGTTGCAAGGAGTTGAGAGTTATGGCAGTTCAAGGAAGTCAGGTTTGGTTCTGTTAGATTTAGTTTTGTGTGGTGTGTATTGATATCTTGGTGTAGGATTTTTGTTTTACTGTTTGTTTTACTTTGAGAAACTGACAGGTTTAGGGGCCCATACATATTGTACCACATGTAGGTTTTGTATTTTGTCTAGCACAATAGGTTGTGAGCAAATGCCACTGTTGTATGTTTCATTTTTACCTACTGATAAGTATTTTGGGTATAAGTTATAGTTCACTTTTGTTTCTACATTGTTTTGGTTTTTAGTCCTTTCTTTTCATTGTCATTGCACCAATCCCTTTTCCTATATCCAATTTTGTATGTGTACACCATCTGTAAATATTTCCCTTTGTTTCCAATACAACCATTATTGCAAATATTACGAATTTGGTTGTGCTTCAAGTTTAATATATTATAAAACTTCACAAATCCATACATCTTCTGGTCTGGTTGTCTATACCCTCTCTGATTTGTCTATCCATTCTAAAATATCTATTGTGGAGTACCAGCACGTAACATTTTAGCATTGTTAACTTTGAAGTCTGTCCCACTTTTGTTCTGTTATTGTCTGTATTACTACTCATTTTTGTAAATAAACTCAAATATTCCATGTGTTTCCCTTGCACATGTTCCTTGTTTCCTTGTATTCTTTACGCTGTACCTTTTACATGCATCCCCAGTCTACAGGGGGTCTATGTTTGCATTCAGTTTTATCAAACTGGAAATGGTCCAGTGTCTAAAGAAACATGTCACGTCTAGCCCTTAGTGCACATAACCTTGCTACATCTATCATGTTGTTGACTATTCAACACAATAAAACCCAGCTGGTATCAACTGACAAAAACCTACGATCGAAGAACATATTTCCTCCTCTCCTCTTGTGCTTTGTAATCAAGTGACGGGACACAAAGAAGTCGTTGCTTCTTAACAGAATTTTTTTGTCTTACATCTCTCCTTGAGCTGGTTATCATGTCTCTTGTCCACTATTGTACTCCTTACTTTCATTTTTTTCAGTCCTGCTCACTGGCTGTGACCTTGAGTTTGTAAAGGAATCTTTAAATAAACCATCTATGGCTACCTTGAACAAACCTGCCTCTACAAATGACTGCAGCCCACATAAAAATAAAAAACCAGGTTCACAGTCTTGTTATGTCCCTCCATCAGCTCCTGGCCATACATATTCCATTATAGTTTTCAATTGCTGATGTAGGTGGAGAGTCCAAATTCTGAGCACTCATGATGGTTAAACTGTCAGTGTGTCATGCCCCATCATTAAGCCCTGCCAGCCGCGGTTCATTTTCACCCAGCGCTTATAACCACCTCCCTGTGCACAGAGCTGTTTTTCACCTTAATGCGATTACTGAGCAGTCTGAAATGAAGGAGTCCTGTGTTTTTTCTCCTGCTCTGTGGTTTTCCTCTCCAACCTTCACTGCAAACCTCCCCACAGTGCCTCCTTTCCCTGGTGTATGTACAGGTACATACTGGCTACCCGACCTTGGAACTGTTTAACAGAACTCGCTTTTGGATTTACCTCTTGTTCTTTGTTCAGCGTCAGAATAAACATAATTTCTGCACATTGGTGTCCTGCCCTTGGGAGAGTTCCACTGCAAAAACCATCTAAATTTTATAATAAACAGACGTCTGTTACTAGAAATGCAGTAGATCCTAAATATTTGCACCACTCTGAAACACATAAGGTGTTTTATTACATAATAAATATGATCAATAATTTTTCAAGGCACTTGTCTAATTGCATTTTAAATTCAGAATGAAAATATATCTCATACACATTTTTAGTTGTGGAGCTAAGTAACGCTACAGTAGAAACATGCAGTTGTCAGGACAACAGTCTAATTAGTCCCCCAAGCAAAGGAGTTGGGTCTTTAGCTCAGCAGGCTGATCGCCTTATCTGGGCGCTCTGAGTGAGCTGTGGCTGTGTGTTTGGGCCCCGCCGAGGTGGCTCCTGTTACGCTTGCATACAAATGTTTGAAGAAGCTCCTGTGTGCCTTAATATAGTATTTGTACTTTTATGTTTTCACATACAACGCATAGCCTTTATTATGCTTTAATAACTGAAGAAAACTATGATTCAGACTTTGGATATATTCCACAATGTTTCTGTTTGCACCATGTGCTCTATTTGTGCTTTTTATGTTTGCTACTGCATGCAAAATAATTCTCCTTCTGGAATATAAATAAATAAATAAATGCATTTATTGTAATTATATATAATATCTCAGAAAATATATACAATAGTCACTCTGCTTATGAGCACATCAGTCCCAAACACATACATTTCATGCTTAGCGCCTTTTTAACTGTGACTCAAAAATTCTAATGGCAGTTAACTCCATTTATAAGCACCAGTGATATTCACAAGTTCCAGCTATATGCATGCATGTTTCTGGTCCCTCTTGAACAGGGCTGGGCAACTAATTTTGCCAAGGGGCCACATTAGAGACTGGGGTTGTTGTGGAGGCTCCGGCCAATAGGCTGAACTCAATTCTGCTTAATATTCATTTTATCACTTTTTTATTAAAAAAGCTTTAAATTGTATAGTTTGGATGGTAATAGTAGATATTACGATTGGGTAACGAAAATGTGAAACTGGCATGGTATAAAAGCCAGCATCAAATCATCATTTAATTAACAATAAGAACAATTTTGAACAAAATATGCATTCAATTCTGCCTAATATTAATTTTATCACTCTATAGAAAAGCTTAGATTGTATAGTTTGGGTAAACTTCTACAGATAAGAGTATCATTCAGTTAATCTGGGAATGGTTGTGTATGTTAATTTGTGTTATTTATGCATTTATTGTTACTTGCACCAGAAGAGGCATCTAATTTAGTTGTACATGTCACATGATTAATGACAATAAAGATATTCTGAGATATTACGATTGGGCAATGAAAATATGACACAGGCATGGTATAAAAAGCCAACATCAAATCATCATTTAATTAACAATGACAAGAACAATTTTGAACAAAATATGCATTTTGCAGTATATCAAAGACCAGCATTAAATCAACTTTATACAAAGTGCTGCTGCTATTCTGCTTGTAGTCTAATCACCGCACTGTAGTCTCTATTCAAATTATAATCCTTACACACAGCAGCCTGATCTCCATACACTAAGCACACAGCTTTACTTTTGACTTCAGTAAATAAATTATTCGAAGTCCATGTCTTGTTAAAAACTACGTTCTGCATCAACCTTTCTTTTTTTAACAGGAGCTGACATTTCTGAGGGCTAAAGTGGGGCTGCATAAAGTGCACTATTTTTGTTCAATTGCTAATTTCCCAATGATTTAGCACGGGCCAGTCAGGGACAGGCAAAGGGCCGGATGTGGGCCTCAGGCTGTGCAATGCCCAGGTCTGCTCTTGAGCATTGCCTGGCTTATCCTTGTCTGCCTACAATCAGGAATGTCAGCAGCCAATAGTAAGTCAACAAGACCTTGCTAAAGATGCTTGTCAATATAGAAGAAAGCCATCCTCTAACTAGCCCAAAGCACTGTCCTTAGCTCCTCTAAAGAGACTTGACCACAACAGTCAGATCTGAAGTGCTAAAGTTACAGTGTCCATCTAAAGGTATAATCACTCATTTCAAACACTGCAGATCATTGGAGCTATAATCCTGTAAATGGTAAAACAGTAAATAGAGTATAATGTACATAAAATGCGTAATCAGGCATATCGAGGTATAATGGAATTGCAGGTTTTGCTCCAGTAATGGCTCTCAGTTGCTCATACAGAAACACCTGTCTTTGTGGATGTCAATAATTAGCAACTTTGTGCTTAATACAGCAATTTTCCAGTCGTTATTTTTTTCAGTAAAAGCAAAACTTGAAGCATTAATTTAGACTGTATTCAGCACATTGAGGCATTTTCTGTCATTTATCAGTTGATAAATCTGTGGGTTGGTCCACGGCCGCCTGGAATATTTACATTTGAAGCAGCACAGGGCTATGAAAAGACACACAGCCTGTCATCAGTGAGGAGGGAAGAAAAGAGAAAAGAGCAAAAAAACCTGGCAGAAAGGGAACATGGACTTCACATAAAAGTTACTGTCTGTCAAAAAGAATTGGCTTCTATGTCTAACAACTGACAAAGCTACCTATTTCAAGATTTCCAAACACTGGGTCACTTGAATGCCAAAATGCATTAACCAGGTAGTTTAAATTAGGGGTCTTGAACAAGATTATGTGTTTAGCACAGAATACTTGGGTCTGTAATCACAAAGCAGCACAGATTCCACTTTAGCATATTTTTACATTTTTGAAAAAAGCATGTTAGTTCCCAGTTGTATAAACATGCAAAAGCATTCAAAAGCAGAGCTGTTTCCATACGGTCATGGTGTGTCTGAGTTGACAATTCACAAAACACTATTCCCAAATTTACCAGCATTATCTGTGTGTTTCTGTCACACTGACCGCCTAGTCCAACATTCCCCTTCTTTGCCATCATTAACAAATTCACTACTGATTATTTATTTTGGGTGTCTTTATTTTATTACACAATAAACTGCCACTTAAACATTAAGTAAATTGCTTTTGATGGTTGGTTCAGCATAGCTTTAGCACGTTAAGCTTTCTTTGTATTATGTGTTAAAATATTTAATGTCTATTGGTTACTATTTCCTTTATATCTAGAATAATCACTTGGAAAGTGGTACTCATCAAAAGATTTGGATTTGTAACATTTCAGCTTTTTAAAACATGTGTACATTTTATACTGTAATTAATCAATCCAAAAGCATCTACTTCAAAAAACACAAAAAAAAAACAAAAAAACAAAAACAAAAACATTTGTTTTACAAATACAGAGCTACAGAATTTTCTGTCATTATACAACATGGTACTACTCAATGTCGGCACGTAGTGCCCTGATGCACACACCTATAATTAAACTGTTAGAAATGCTATTCTCAACACTTATTTCGACAGCCTTGGTACAGCTTGCTGTTTCACACATAAATTCCCGAGGACGGTCTATTATTATACACACATTCAGCCCCACCTCTTTCACAAGCTAGTTTTACAAGAAAAGTGTATGTACTAATATTACATTTATCTTCAATTTTCTTTCTGCAGTGATCATGTCTACAATGTCTTTCAATGTCTGTATGTTGTGCTTCTAGTAAAATCTTTACATATGAGTCTATGCGTTCGCTTTATTTTTCAAGTTATTATATTCCATTCTGCTCTGATTTAAAATCCCTGCCCACAAAAACTCCAGTTCAAGAATTCCTGTGCTTGTCTAATCATTTAACTCCTAAGGCACTCAAGCTTCTCTGGTTGACATTTAAATTTTGTATTCCAGAAGGTCTTCCGGTATTCTGTATAGTCCCAGTCTCCTACACCAACATATTAGCCAACTGTAAGAAATAAAACAGAGATGCCAGTGATGTTGTTCATAAGGAAGAAGTGACAAATTTGCTATTTAATTTTGGACAAATACACAACAGATCTGTCTGTTGTGTATTTGCACAAAAGCACAACCCTTATGGATCCCAGGAGACGCCAACTCTAGTGCCACATACCATTAAAAATATTTTGCAGAGATCTTGATAAAAAGCAAGTGTTCAGAAATGTCAGAACCTAATTTGGGTATTTTAATGTTTTATATTTGGTGTTGTCAGCTTCTGGGACATCAGTTAAAATGTGTAGTTTCCATGTTCTTCCTGTGTGCCCATGGCCTTTCCCTGGTGTTGTGTTGTACTGTACATGCCAGGAGTTGTCTGCGGGATTTTCTGAGATACTCTAAAGGAATACGACTACAAAAGCACACAGGAGAGAGGAAACAAGTAGGAATTCTATAATGGCAATTAGTTCATAATAAACTTTATTTTTATAACTGTGTTCTCATTTCCTCCACCTACATGTAAAATCTGGGTGCTTTGGACTCCTCACCCAAAGACATGCAGGTCAGGAGGGGTGTAGAATGTATTTTTCCATTTGTGTGTGTGCCCTGTTACATGTTATCATCCTGTCCTGGGTGTTCCCTGCCTTGTTCTCTACGTTGCCTGGGACAGGCTCCACATCACATCACATCACACTTCTCACAAGCTTGTACAAAGCACGTGGTTTCACAATGAGATGTTAAATTGCCATTAACATTTGTCTTATAAATAATAAATGGTATTGAAAAGTCACTTCACTACTGGCACATGAATGATTAAATCATCACCCCTCTTATATACAAGTATGCGAAAGTGGTACAGAAATTCACAGGATGAATAAGTGGATCATACAGGTTGTTAAACGTTCTGACATTGAAAGCATTTTTTTGTGTGTACATTAGAAATGTTCACATTCATATAGGAATGTATGAAGAAGACAGAGGAAGAAGCCTTGTTAAATTTCCTTATTTGCTGCACTTTTTAATGAGCAGAAGAAAATCTGGACTGGAACTTTGCATTAGTAAAACAGACCTGGATCTGAAGTCAGAATTCAAGTGTTTGGTCCAAAAGGAGAAATCAACAATAAACACACTTGTCTAAATTGTCTTTGTGAAATTATTTTAGGTTAGAAGTGTACTCTATGTTGTAAAGTAGCATTTAATTGTGTGTTTTCACTAAACGACACAGATTTTTTATGTTTATGTAACATTGTGAACTTTGGAATAAACTCCTGTAGTTTACAGCTGCCATGGTACCTATTATATAGTAATATTTTATCTCACACATCTACAGTGATGGGATGTTAGTATGTTGTGTGGAGTTTGCACATTCTCCCCAGGCCTCTGTGACTTTACTACACTCATTCTGGTTTTCCTCCCAAATTTCAAAGCCATGTCTGTCTGATGAATTGATGACTCTGATGAATTGGTGTGTGTGTGTGTGCGTGCGTGTGTGTGTGTGTGTGTGTGTGTGTGTGCACGTGCTCTGTTATAGGTGTGGACTGTGATAGGTGGCTGCCCTGTCCTGGTAAGTAATGGGGGATTGACAGAATGACACCATCAGTGTCAGGATAATCGAACAGTCTATTTGTAATATTTTCTCCCATGTAATTTTTGGAGGCAGAAAATATTCCAAGATTATGAGCATGTTGTCCCGGATGTTGCTTTATCCAATCATCTGACTAAATATACTGTGATATTAGTGAGCAATGAAAGTGTCTGATGCCATTTATATGTATATATTGTTTTTCAGACATCGTTTGGGCAGACTAGAACAGCCTGTAATGAGGAATATTGACATCTTCATGTTGGCAAATACTTTGAATGTGTTTCATGCTCAATAAATTGGACTCTCCATTTTTACCACTAACACAATGTTCTCAATAGTGTGGATATAACACAATGTAGTAGTAGGAGGCCAACTTGGACATGCATTTTGGAATCAGATCTGCTTTTCCTGCATTTTCTGTGGTTACAAGAGAGAACAATACTTTGATTATAAATTTAACATGTGGTCATTCTTTGGACTTATACTTTTCACGAATCATATCACTGATTTATTTTTAATTGGTCCTTGATGTTCAGGACGTTTATTAAATTCAGAAACATGCCAGCTAAGTATTGAACCGTTCAGAAATACATGCTTTAAACTGAAATGATTTCACACCTTAACTGCAGACATAAAGCCCACCATGGTGTCAAGGGCAGCAACAGCAACTTGAAATTGGTGGGGGGTGAAGTAAAAAGGTATAACATGG
>JABJVR010008832.1:0-10331 GCA_025773905.1 Chitala chitala
AAAAGCTGGTGAAAACCCATCAAATACTGAAGAAACATGCAAACTCTATATATAGACACACACACACACACACACACAGCGTTACTTTATTAGCTTCATAACCCTCAAAGCCATATATAGATCATTTTACATTCTTCCAAATTTTTACATTTAATGATGTCCACTATTGCACCTAAGAAAGCCCTTTGTTAGTCGTTGCCAGTCTTTTACTGCATGCATTTCAGTTTGATTTTTTTTTTTCCTGGCAATGCTATGCGTTAATGTTACCTAAAAAGCGAGTACTTTGTTATAATTAAAACGGTGTGTTATCTGAATATCTCGGTAATGTGTGTGCGTGCTTGTGCGCGTGCTAAAAAGCAAATGTATTCTGGCTGTTATTATAATTAAGAGACCGTGCTCGGTAATGGGAAATGAACTGCCTGTGCCAAAGTCATTTAGGCAGGTGGCTTTTGCTGTTGCTGCTAAGACGTGCAGGTCATTAAAACTATTAAAATGTTGCAGCATATGCAAGGTTAAGTGAAACATTAATACAAGAGAGCGATCACTTTGGTGCATTTTTCTGGTGCCTATTTTTGTTGTTTAAACCAAAAAACAAAGAAACTGTCCTGCATGTTCTATGTATTGTAGTACAGCTTATTCCATAAACCACTGAACAAAGGAAAGCAACAGTAAAGAAGTAAAGAAACTTGTGCAAAACATTTTTCTTTAGGATCAGTCATTATACTACATTGTGTACAATCACGGAGGGCCTAAAACCAAATTTTACTCATAATTAATGTCTTTATGTTGCAAATATATAGTGAGAATTACACCAATGCTAAAAACACCATTAGCTAAATAAAACACTAATCAGAATTCAAATGTGTACAAATGTACAAATGCTGTAAGGAGTGGCTTAAAAATGCATATGATGATGATGATGATTATTATTATTATTATTACTATTATTATTATTATTATTATTATTATTATTGTTAAGGAAGTGCCCTTGTGTGTTTTGCTGGCCAGTGGTCACTTAGCATCTGTGAATGGGTGCCTCTGAGCTCTGTTTAACAGCTTGCTTCAAAGTGCTTTGGCCTAGAAGAAAAGACACAATTACCTTTTGCCACTCTATACAAATATGTGTCGGCCAGTTCTTTTATCTAGGCAATCTGTGTAGGGATGACCTTAAAGTCAGAAATCGCTACAAGGTTAACAGCCCAGAGAGGTAACACTGAGTATAAAGATAACAGACAGGCAGAGTGACTATTTACTTCCTAGTTGAAGCCAAAATTGTTGCTTAATGCTATACCCTCAGAATATATAGCCTATGCCTCAGAAGTCTTACATATAACAGCATGCATCCTTAAAGATGCTATACAGTCTGCATCAATATACCTGCTGCACACAGAGAAATTGTTTTAATTAATGATTTGTATTTTAACCACAAGGTAATAGTTACATTTGGATGGCAAAAAAGCTTAGACTCACCAAAAGCCAGCACACCACTGGCCTTTGTCTACAAGCATTTTTTAAATCAATTTCTTACACAAAGTTTTGGACTATCGTATCGTTAGCAAAACTGAACAACAACCAACTTGAAGATCTTATGTAGGCATGTTTCCACAAGCTAATTTAAGGCTAATTAAACAAACATCAATTAGAAAACTTTTTTCACACAAAGATACAGAAAGATTAGCTATTTGGTTCAGTCCAAAATGTTTTTACATAACACCCTTCACAACAAAGTTGCCCTAGAGCACCTAACAAGAATGGGGCACAAAAGCGTAAATCTGTAAAAAGTGAGCTAAAAACAGAGAAGAACCAGAAACTCCATAATGAGAAGAAAACCCACTATGGGAGGCTAAGAACAATCCATGGGGCAGGGCAGAGTGGCTCCAATGCCACATCCAATGCAGCTGGTGACTGCTCCAGGTCACGATAGATGTGTACACTTTACTGACAAACAGAAAACAGGGGGCACACACACACACACACACAACTATCATCGGTGACCTGCGGAGCCCATCGCGGCACTGTCAGAGACCTCCGGCTGTGATGAGTGTCCCTCTGACTTCATGCTGAAAAAGCTGGGGCTGGAAATAGCCCTCACCTGACAGTGTGCCTGTTTCTGAAAAGATCAGATGTATAGCTTAGCTGACTTTCCATCAGCCATGTGGGAGGACTTCTTTAAACACTGAAGGACACGAAATTAAATACACACAACTACACACAATTGTACCAGCACTACTGTGAAACTCTTCAAACTCCCATCTATTCTGCTTCAGACACATAAATACCTAATGTACTGCTATTCACAATTTTTTTAAAGCATTCTAAAACTGCAAACTGTTGAAGGTAAATTGTAATAATTCTCTTACAACTTTAAATGATCAGTACACTAAGCATCAGTTTTGTACTCATAAAGTGTTCAGTTCCAAATACCAAATACAGTCTATACAACATGACAAATCTCAAAAAACAAGCATTGGTGTACAATAATTACAATGATGAAGATTTTAATTTCAAAATGTATTACAATGGGATATCTACATGTAATCATGTATAAAGAGTGCAAATAAATTTTCCTTAATTGAAACAATATCAAAATCCCTTTTTAACTACTAACTGAATTTGAGTTTAGTCCTGTAGAAGGACAAACTGAATGCTGACAAATGCAGCACATGGCATTTGGTCCAAGGTGTGTCTTGTCATGTACATTACACCATTTTTTAAATTGCATCGAATAACTTATTGACAATTTTTCTTGTTGTTCTAATGAACTAGAGCAAAATAACTATATAAAACTATAACTGAAGTCTTCTGAAAAAAAAAAAATTTAATTTTACTCATATTGCTGACAGTATTAACAAGATCCACACTACTTTCAGCAATTTCACCATGTACTTTGTTTCTGGTGACAGGATATAATTAGGGAATGTTTCACGGAACAGAACTGGTGCGTTTGTTTATCTAAAACAAATATATCTCAGCAGTTAATGTAAAACAACTAGTAATCTGTTGTGATGATAACACAGAACAAAAATGTATCGAGGAACCGCAGCTAAATGTGTCCAAACAACATCAGTTTTACAATTTATAACTCATAATGATCATAAGCCGAGGCATGACCAGCACTCAAAAACCAGCATTCATGGAGATGCAAGAAGATAAAACCCATCTATCTTAAATTAGTGTAGCTTAAACATGCGATCAATAAAACTGTAAAACATTGTCTAACATTTAAATTACCTAATTTATGGAGGTTCCATAAGGAATAACAGCTCAATTTCCACTCACTTTCCAGCCTTTTGAAGGATGATCATAATGAATTATGATGATGTTATTGGTCCTGGGAATAACAGGGAAAAAAAAAACTAAATTATCCCCCCCACCACTAAAGAAACCATTGATATTGATGCAGGCCTGCAGCTTTTAAACATAAAAAACATTGGCTTATTTCTGGTTTACTTTTCTTCTATAGGCATGCATGTGTCATAGAGTCGCTCTTTTCAATTTTGTGATAGGTGCTTAAAAAGGGTCCTGTCCTATTTTTCAGAATCCCTTATCTTCTCCGGGATCTAAAAAGAACATATGTCAGGAAACCTATAGTGGAACATATCTTATGTCCTGAATAGGGAACAAGGCTGCAACAGGATACACACACACACACACACACACACACACCAAGGTGAGCAATGATGTCTTGTCTGCATGTCTTTGGCCTGTAGGAGTCATAATCTTTACCACAGAATTGCCAGACCATGATTTGAAAGGGCACTAAAGTACGAAAAATAACATTGAATTGATTAGATATTACTGTTATAAGTCAACAGTGTAAACAGCTTTCATAGTGTAGCATGCAAGTTTGATCACCCATGAAAGCTAAGCATTTTTGGTCCTGGTTAATACCTGAAAGGGACACCACCTATGAAAGGTATGGTTGATGCTGGAGGTGGTGTTAGTGGGACCA
The DNA here is from genome assembly GCA_025773905.1 of Chitala chitala. Taxonomy (NCBI): domain Eukaryota; kingdom Metazoa; phylum Chordata; class Actinopteri; order Osteoglossiformes; family Notopteridae; genus Chitala; species Chitala chitala. The sequence goes on from JABJVR010008832.1 coordinate 3,953, forward strand.
GAAGGGGGTGCTCACCCTGAAGTCTCATGCATCCCAATGCTCCAGAACAGTGATGAGACACAGTACTATTAAAAAGGGGTCATGAAGAATTCCAGGGTGTTCTTTGTAAAGAGTAGGAGTGCTCACCAGTGTCCTGGCTAGATGGGCTTTATCAATCATGGCGTCCCTCTGTGTGAATTGGCTTTATCATTTCCCCAATGGGCTTTATCAATCATGGCTTCCCTCTGTGTGAATTGGCTTTATCAGTCTCCTCCCTACTTATACTTGGTGTGTGGCGAGCTTGCTGGCATACTATGGCTACCATGGCATCACCCAGGTGGGTGCTGCACACAAGTGCCGGTGGTGGAGGAGTCTCTGTTCCATTAAGCACTTTGGGTGTCTTGAAAAGTGCTCATTGCACTTCAGATTATTTATAACAGCACATGCTGTATTGTTAAGTAAAATAAGTGACAGGCTAGGCTCTGATTCAGAACACAGCTAACTGATAATGGCTTTTATTTGCATGATCAGAGCACTGGAGACTGTACTGTGAAAGTGATTGAAAAACTCCAAGGAATAATGAGCTGTAACGGGTCCTAAGATGGTATAATTAAGTCACATGGGGAAATAATTTGTGTGTGTGTTTACTGTTAAATCAAGTTAAAAAAGGATACATCTACATTTGCTGACCACTGTGCTGCTTGAGACTAATTTGCAGTTTGCCACCACTGATGTGGTTCTGATCACAATGTCTTGTGAGATACCACTGCCTCCTTTTACTTTGAATATTATAAGCAGAATGGCAGAACATCCTGTAGAACGTGTATGTATGTCTTATTTGGCTCTGTAGGTTACTGGGTGTATCTCAGTTTTAACAGTGAAGTTTTCAGTATTTGTACTGTATAAAACAAGCATTGATTTCAACATGGGGTTTTCAAACAAAATGTTTTAGACAGCTTAAGCCAAGGAATATGTTTCTGAGCATTCAGGACCACATGCTTTTCATCTTATGAAAAATCCAATAGCAGCAAAATAGACTTTGAAATATTTCTTGTTCACATGTAAGAATTTGGTACGTCTGTGAAGAATCCCAGAACACCACCCTCCTCCACTTGTCTCCAAATAGATTGACATCCTGCATATAAAAGTGGAGATACATGTTGTACAGTCAATGAAGCCCAACTTCTCCATACAGGTACAGTCTGACCTGCAGGTGACCAGAGATTTACTATCAGGAGACTCGCTAACATGCCATTTAGGTGCATAGCTCAACATACGAAGGACAGGGCAGGTGAGAGGAGAGATCAGAGCTTACAGTCAAACGAGCAGCAGGAAGGAGATGACAGGCGACAGACCAAGGGGCTGTAGATCAGGAACTGTGAGATCAGGAGTGGAAACATGGCAGGAGGTCAGGAACATGCAAGGAGTCAAATGTGGGAAAGCAGGGGACAAGGACAGAGTCTGTGGCAGCATTCAGCACCATTCAGTTAGCTCCATGACCTGGCAAACCACCCAGACCTGGGATAAAGTGAGGGTTCCAGGAGTCCAGCCGAGAGAATGCTGCTTTCTGCAGTCAGAACACGTCCAGACACATTTCTGTATAATGGTCATAAGGGTTTGGCATAGTGCAATTAAACAAGCTGTGAATGATTAAGGTTTTTATAACTAATACTCTGTAGAACAAAACTAATTAGAATTTAATGTACCCACAGCAAAGCGAAAGCACGATCTTGGCCCCTATGCTGTTTCAGCGCACAGCAACCTCTTTCCTCTCCTCATTTCACAATCACATGCTGTCATAAAGCAGCTCTTTTTTTAGAACAATCCTCTATATTGATAGCAGGTTTATGTGAAACTTTGACAAGACATCTTAAATTGGTCACAAAGCTCTCCACGCTGCTACAACTTTCTCTCTGTAGTCTGCATTTACCTTCTCGGAGCTGTTTATGAAATTTCATAATGTCCTTTGGCTAAGCTGGATATCATAGGTAATTTGATACCCTTGCCATCGTACATGCTATGAGAAGGGACTTTCTCTGCACTCTGGACCTAATATGCAGGATTCACACAGCTGTTTGTGCAGGCTTCTGAGTACTGCACACCTAACCTCTCTGGTCAACCGTCAATATTTCTTTAATCATTGTTCTACAAGGGACCTTCAGCCCTGCATGTATTCCTCCGAGATAGCGATCTCCTCTTGGCTCACTATGTGCTTAAGATGCAGCCCCTCCTAGATGACAGACCATCAACCACAGCTCAGTTTTCCAAAGAGGAGTAACAGTTCACCTCTATCTGCATCTAATCCCTCTATGGAGCCCACAAGACCCACAATGAACCTTGGCTTCACTCAGTGTGATGCTAGCCCTCTCTTAGCACATAGCATCCCTGATTACCTGCAGACATTCACCATATCCTATAGCACACCTTCAACATAATTTAAGGGTAAAGAGAACATGGGAGGCAAGATCCTTGATGCAGAGTATTTATTGAAGGAAATAAAGCGGGTGATCCAAAAAGTCAAGTCCAAGAAACAGGCAATAGGTCGGTGTACTGGGTGGCCAGTCCGAGACAGGAATGCGAGCCGGGAAGGGCAAAGGGGAGATGGGTTAGGAAACAGGGAACTTGGAGGAACACAGTGGGAGAGAGTAGCCACAAGACACAGGGAATCGTATTGCTTGGTATCGCTCATAGAGGCTTAATGCTTTGCATCGGGCCGGCATTAGTAACCGCTATTTAAGTCTCTTTTGATGTAGCGCATCTGGTCTTCAGTAATGTCAGGGCGTCACACATAAGCACAGTTCACATCATAAAAATAACTACCTCATTTGAAAGCAAACTATAGAGATGTTTTCAGACATTTCCTGAAAGAGTGACCTTCTCCTTGTCCTCCTGAATGTAAAAAAAAAAAAAAACGGAGCTGCTCAAACTTGTTTAACGTTCGACCCTGGTGAAAAATTACAACTGTACTGTACTGTAGTCATTATGCATAATGTGAGCTACTTTACAAAGGCAACAACTATATGCCTTACCTTCAACAGATTTCAACTTTTGTAAGCATAATATTTTGTTTATTAGAGTAGTTGCCCTTCCTTGCTTAACTGGAATGCAGTCTCGTTTGTAGATTACAATGTAAAGCTGTCAGTGCTTACTGAGCAGCGGTTGAAGTTCAAACCTCTTTCTGTGAGCTCCATCCAAGAGGCGGCGAGTCCACATCCGCACTTAGATTGATCAGAGAGAGCTCAATGTAGCCCACAGCATTCCTCCACCTTCTTGCTGCTGTTTATGGTGGTTGAGCAATGCTTACTGTTTATGATGATTCAACAGTAACACTCCACATTTTTCTTTCAAATCTTTTTTTTTTTGTGATCTCAACCGTGCTTCCCACACCCACACCCTACAGCAGGAAAGAAAAAGGATAATGTTCCCCAAGTCCTCCTCTTCTTCCACAAGAGCACTAATCTATACTTTCTTTTTCTAATCATGGGAAAACCGTTGTCATTTTTTTTTTTCAACGTAAGGCTGTGAAGCCTTTGGTTTCAGCACATGTGGAAGAGACAGAGACACCTTAAGCCACAGTGGGCTACAGTCTAGGACAATTATTGCCAGAACTGGCTAAATGAATACAAGTGGATCATCTCCCCATTTCATGCTTTCTGAGAAAAGCTTAAATTTGTCAATATATAGGCCCTCCCACTAAAGCCTTTGAACCAGGAAAATGGCAGTAAATCTTTTCACATATGGATTTCTTAAACAGATGCTCGCTGAAAAGAAAAGGCTTAAATAATCTTGCAAAGTGAAGGCAGTGTGAAATGATTGTTTCTGCTTTCACCGTCAATTGCAATGAATGTAAGGTTTGCAGTATTTTTAATTAATTATTTATTTTACATGTATAAATTTGGTATTAACAGAAACATATATGTTCGTCTATCTCAGTGGCACCATACGGTCATTTAGGCATGGTTACATATGCCATTTCATGCTTCATCAAATTTACAATAAAATTTACATATAAATGGAAAGCAATCTAATAAAAATGTTCACTGTCATTCAGATTCCTACCATTATTTTAGTCTAAAAATTACATTGCGGTATCATAGCTATCATTCATCTTTAATGGAGGTGTCACAATCTCTCCTGTTTGTACGGCCTTCAATGCTTCTGGACAAAAGCGTAAGTGGATATGTGTGATCTCACAATGACAACAAACATTAATGGAAACCTGTTTGGAAACACAGCGGTTAAACACGGGAATAAAAGCACAGTGTTAAGAGAGCGGGATCATCATTGACATATAGGACAGAAAGGCAACGTGCACGTTTTACCTTGGTCTCTGTACAACTAACTGCAATATCCTCAAAACAGCCATAGACATTCTGTTATTCCTGTCATTTTAGTGGTGGCTTTCATCGTTGCAGACAACTGAGCCGATGCTGTCCTTCACGCTCTCCTTATTCACCTGTGGCACATGTGAAAAATAACCCTGACACTGAACTGTCAGATAGTCTCCGTTCACACGTCCGAGCGCTCTCACATCCCAACGCTTGCACTCAGCGCCGTATCGCTTGGTGCTGTGCAAGTAGACAATCAGTATATTAAAACAAAAATCTTTTTTTTTTTTTGATACAACATATGAAAGGCGATCCACCCAAAAGTGAGAAAATTCGTGTGTTCCACAGCTAGAAAATGAATTCAATAAAGACGAGCGGTTTTCCTCCTAAATATGCGTAAACTGACTATCATTCGAATTGTGAGTTTTAGTATGAGTTTATAATGGCTGATTTTGTCATGATAGAAAAATGTATATGTAAATGCTCAGTAAATATTGTCACACTAAATATAAGCGTGAGCGATCGTGCAAATGTAATCGTTGGGCCAGCTGTCTGAAGTGAGAGAGCCATCTGCTGTTTCTCATGCTGCATTAACATGGTATCTGTAACAACGTTCTGCCCTGCTAACAGTTAACCTCATCACTGCATCTGGTGCAACAACACTGGTTTAGCTCTTGACCTTAACACTACTACAATTAAGTGAGGAGCCTGTTTTAAAATCAGTGGCTGAAAAACATACCATACTCTATATATCAGTTTTACTTAAAATTTGTGTATAATTTAAATACAGATTTTTAATGTACTGGTTATGTGTCTCTAGGGTAGACTCTGCTTTGTACCTTATTTAGCCTGAGACAAATTCCATGGCCCCATGACAAAGAAGTTTTAATATGAATAAGTGAATGAATGAACAAATGAAGTTTGAATGTTTAGCTGCTAGTCTTTTCTGGCCTTGGTTGACACATAATTTGACAACATGCAGAGAGTACATCCAGAACACCAGCCACTGTTTCAAGTGTATTATTGGTACTTTGCCACAGGTAGAGTAACATGGCCTGAACTGAACAGGACTCCGAAAGAGGGCAGTTTAAATAGAATCAAACATCTCATTCTCATAGAATACCATACCATAAATTTTGCACTAAAATGGTGGGTATATTTTAAACTATTACTCTATCACAATTTATCTGTTCTGATGGGACAACATGACATTCACATTTCTCTCTTTTTTCCATCTTAAGAGAAAGTCTGTTTCTATAGAGCTGTACGTTCTGTGTTCTGGGTTTTGTTAGCGCTAGCCATATGATTTCTTGGCCAAACTCTTTGCTAAGTATGAACCGTAGCTGGCCAGTTTATCCCTGTAAATTCATATGGGTAATTAGTAAAAAGTCAAAGTAATTTCTTTTTAAATACATGTACAGTTTAATGAATGAAACTATTATTTCAACACTTTTATTAATTTTCACTTATTGAAAATGGGAAAGTAACATTTGGGTCTTAGAGCAATTAACTGCCTGACTCCAGGCCCTAGAGCAATTAATTGCATGGCTTATTTTAATTATGCTCAATAGACCTACTAATTGGGAGTCATTGAACTTATTCACTATTAAAAACACATCTCTTTTACAAATTGCCTGGATAGCATTTGTACTCCAACAGGAACTGCATGTATGATTTAAAGCTTGTGTTTCAAATACCAGCATGATACAAAAGCTGGCACCTGACTTAAGCTGAAGTCATACACATAAACTGATGTATGAACAGATTTTAAAAGTTAGCTATCTGTTAAAACCAACTGTAAAGTTAATTCAATAACTACTTCAGTCCTAAAACTGCTTACCTAGTTACGGGTTGGAGTTACTTTGGAACCTATTCAATGCAACAGTGTGCAAAAAAGCATTACTGACACATTACTTTAAAATTCATACTTTGTTATTCAACTACAAATGCTATATATGACTTCCTTTAGCGGGAGGCACGGTGGCGTGGTGGTTCGCACTGTCGCTGCGCACCTCCAGGCCTGGGGCTCAATTCCCACCTTGGGTCTGTGTGCGTGGAGTTTGCATGTTCTC
>JABJVR010008833.1:0-10329 GCA_025773905.1 Chitala chitala
GTGTGTGTGCGTGCGTGTCCAAATGTGGATGTACTGAAAGCCCTTTTAGAAGATGCCAGCTAGCTTTTTTCCCACTCTTGGTGGAAATTAAAACCAATTACATGCCTCTTTATCTAACAGCTTAACTAAAGCTTAACTCAGGACTTGAAAAGGAATGTCTTACTGCATTTAATATTCAGAGAAAATGACTAACTGCAACAACATCCTCTGGATAGGAGGCCTACAGTTCCACAGACTCATACTGTAAAATTGGATTTTTTTTTTATCTCATGATCTCTGTTTACTGTAGTCCTTTCAATGACCCACCACAATGTATACTTCACACTAGACAATTGATCACACTGAACATATAGTTAAGATGTATATACGGGAAATTAAGCTCTGATATATGTCAGTATATCAGTATATCAGCTCCGTCGATCTTAAAAAAAAAAACGCCAGAGCCGTAAGAGAAGCTGACTTTGAAACCAGTGTGTCAGACTGAGAAGACCATATCTGAGGATTCTGTTGTGAAGAACCAGCGGTAGAGGAAACAGATGGCCTGTCGTGGGTCCACTCCCCAAGAGCATTGTAGCACTGATGCAAGGTCAGTGGAGTTTAATGTAACACAATCGTGCTGCTTTTAAGACTCTTCTGGGAATCAGGGCCTGGTGGAGGCAGGCTATCAGTGAGATCGTATAATCTCCTCCTTCTGCATGCAACAAATACTACATTTCATGAAATGAACACTGCAGCTAGGGGCTCACCCTATGTCCACACTCGAATGCAGCATGTATTCCTGCATACACACACGTGTGTGTGCGTGTGCGTATTTATACACTTTTTTCCCAATTGTTATTTCTTTTATGAGGGAATAAAGAGATAGATCTCCTTACAAACGCCCAAGGTGCAATGAGCTTTTATCTTCCAAAATACATTAAATTCTTTGGTGAGCAATGTCATTTCAGGAGTGCTAGTTAGCCTGATTATGAGTGAGATTTATCTGCCGTGGACACCTGAGTGATGCTCCACTTTTTAATGCTAATCACGGTTTATGCTAATTTTGCTCTCATTTCTTTCTGTCTCTCCCTCGCTCCCAGACTAGTACCCTCTACTCTTTCTCGCTTCGTTTTTTTTCTTTCTCTGAAATTCTGGGTTTTAGAGAGCAGCAACTTAAGTTCTATCGACACTGTTAATGACCCAGGTCAGTCATTGGAACGGCTGATTTGTATCTCACACATTTCCTTGTTAATTAATCCATTTGGGATACAGAACATACTTTAGTATATTTTATACATGTTATAGTTAGGAGGTTGATGTCAGTGAGGCATTAGTGGTGTGCATTAGATCGTTGCAGTAGTTAAGTGCTGTCTTTTGGACTTTGTTGCTATGTGTGTGACTGGCTCAGAATGAGCACTTCAGCTGACCCCTTCTTTTCTATGGATCTTTTTTTTGCATAAATGCAGGCTTGCTCATTGGCTCTGGATGTGCTCTCTACCCGCTGGGCTGGGACAGCGAGGAGGTCCGGCAGACCTGCGGTAACATCTCGGACCAGTTTGAACTCGGTAAGCACCGGATGTTTTCGCGCGATGCCAAATCTGTGTCGCAGTGTGCATATGGCTCTAGCTGAAGTAATGAACCAGCATGAATGAATAATATAACTGGTGTGTAATCAAGCACGTACAGACTCACGGTCCTTCACTCTCCCATGTAAAAATGCATGCAGCTCACTTTCTCTCCAACTCATCCCTCCCTTTTTTGTGATTGTGATGGAGGCACAGCCACCTACATTAAACAGTACCTATGATCCCTCTAGCTGGCTCCAGCCAGGGATGCTCCAAGCTGTAACATTGAGGGGAATGGATGCATGGAGGCAATGGCTGAGTCTATCTGCAGAAAGGTTTATTTGATGGCAGGGAAACAAAATAAAGGGCAAAAATACACGAAACAACATAGCTTAACTAACATGGGACCAGATTTACACAAGCACTCATCAACTGGCAGAAGACAGAGGAAAGGGGATGGTTTAAATAGAGGGGAATGGGTAACGTGGCACAGGTGACAGTGATAATAGAATTAACTAAGTAGCCTGAAGTGAAAAGAAATGTGAACAGGTGGGAAAAAGGAAGAAACAGCAGCATCTAATGGCCAGAGTAGGCCACTGGACATGACACAAGTACTTATCTCGTCTGTTGTCTCCTTCATTGTATGATTTCATAGCCTAGATTTTGTAAAGGTTAGAGCACCGGTGCACATTTCTTAAACATCCACTTATTCCACGTAGTTCAACCGTATAAATACCACTGTATGTTTTAAGCATATTATGTATTTATATTTTAATCCAGACAACATGCAGTTCCTGGAGAGTGGCACTTCTGTTTGGTTAACTGTCTAGACAACAAACGGCTCACTGGTTAAGGCTGCCTGTATATTGACAGTATTTGACTGAAGGGCTCACAAGAACAGTCTCGCCGGGTGTCTCACACACACAGGCAATCCTTTCCTCATTTAGCGACTGAGTTCCATTTCAATGATCAGGTCATTAAGCAAAATGGTCGCTGAGTGAAAATCACGGTAGTCTAGGCGAGGCCACAACTGTGCTTATGAATTTATTTCAACCTTCTATATTCAGTTCTATTTTGTGATTTATCCTTCATGGAGTGTACATATTTAATAATGTTTTGTAAATTTAACTTCAAAGATCTCACTAATTACAGCCAATGTTGGTTGTAAATATGCACATTGGTCGGAAAAATTGCTGTTGTATTTGCAAACGGTCCCTAACCAAGGTAGTGGTTAAACGTGGAAAGGGCGTGCTGTGTTTTTACATCTGCTTCACAACCTGCATAATTCACAATATAATGGTGTCATGTCAGAGTGTCTCAGTGTCACTCTCCTGTGTGAAAGGTGCAGCCATTAAAAATGTTTCATGGTAGCCACCAGTGGGGCTAGCAGTTCTGGTCACTGTAGGTATCAGCCTGGTGCTGTGATAGCCAAACCCTGCACCTCACCCAACTTTAAAGCCTGTTTTAATATGCTGTAAGCTCACAGTATTTGTTGCAGAGTCACTGCTGCAATACTGACTGCTTGGAAGAATTCAGCTTACTATGTATTATATATGTATAGAAGTCTAGACAGACATTAGAGACGACACACTGAATGGTGTGCATATGTTTATATATTATTAAATACACAGGCTCATTTTTCAGCATGAGCAATGTTATTACAACGTTCTGGAATATGTTTCAAAAACAAAATCTGGCAATGTGTAAAATGTTCAAATGGCAGACAGCTGTATTTCGAAATTTCCACTGTGGGCTGAAAATGAAAGTGAGCTAATTTCCTCTTTCATCAGATATTCCTTTTAGCATTTGTCAGAAATGGCAGTGAAATAGAGCCCCTGTGAAAGGGAATGGGAAACGATATGGTGAAGGTCCGGCAGGTATCACAACCGGCGGGGTTCTCCAGCTGAGCTGAGGGGTGCCCATTAGGGAGAAGGGCGGAGCTTTCCCTCTTGGGCCTGTGTTCTCTTCTCACTCACAGTGGGGCAAATCGGTCGCTGTGTCTGGCTCATCTATCTGAAACCTAGTAGATGCTTTTTCTTCAGGTATATGAGCAAGAAGGTGTGGTAGAGTAATTGTCTGCTATGCAAAGCGCCCTTCTGACAAATGCCTCTGCCAAAAAGCAGCATACAAAATTTTTGTGTCAGAGACAGTCAGTCTCCAGTTGGTGGGAAATAAATTTAATTTGCCTATGAAATATGGTTATGCGTAATGTTCAGACTGAGACAGTATCCATTTTTTCGAAATACATAATTCAACAAACTCTATGATTTTCGAAACTGAACAGCCAGGTAAACATGATTTATTAAGCCTTACTTTATTAAGGCTTATCAAATTAAGTAAATATTTGATTTATTAAGGCTTCATAAAGTAATTAAGTTAACACGTAATTTATTAAGGTTTGTGAAGCCATTAATTTATTAATGCTCCTGAAATCATAAAGTAAAATTTAAATTTATTAATGCTTATAATGTCATTATGAAAACATTTGTTTATTGAAGCTTTACAAATTAAGTAAACATTTCATTTATTAAGACTTACAGACTTGCGCAATCTGATGACTCATGACTGTGTAGCTAAGCACAGCTTGAACCACATCATCAAGTTCACTGATGACAGGAATGTGGTGAGTCTCATCAGCAACGACGATGAGTTAGCCTAAAGTGAGAAGGTGCAATTAGTTACAGGCTGGTGTAGACCCAACAACCTGTCTCTGAACATGGATAAGATGAAAGGGACTGTTGTGGAATGTAGGACAATTTAGGTGCAGAATGGCAATTTTCTGCTCATCGTTCATGGCTCCTCTGTGGAGATCGTAAACAACACCAAATTCCTCAGTGTCCACCTGGTGGAGAACCTCTCCTGGACCCTCAACACCAGTTCCAACGTAAAGAAGGCTCAGCAGCAGCTCTACTTCCTGAAGAGGCTGAGGAAAGCTCATCTCCCTCCAACCATCCTTACCACGTTTTACACAGGGAATATTAAGAGCATCCTGTGCTGCTATATCACTGCCTGGTTTGAAAATTGCACCATATCAGATCACAAGGACCTGCAGCGGGTAGTGAGGACAGCCGAGAAGATTATCGTCGTCTCTCTTCCCTCTTTCAAGGAGGACATTTACACCACACACTGCACCTGCAAGGCCAACAGCATCGTGGGTGACCCCATGCACCTGTCACACAAACTGTTCAGCCTACTGCCGTCTGGTAAAAGGTACTGGAGCATCCAGACTGTGTAACAGCTTCTTTCCCCAAGCCATAAGACTCCTAAAAGCTCTGGAGCTGGACTTATAGACAAATCTCTCTCACACTCACTCACCAACACTGCACTGCTGCAATTTATGATCTTGTACACAGCTCATCAAACTGTATACTTTACATAGAACTGTGTCAGCGCTTCTCTCTGTTGTGTTTACTTCTTGTTCTTTGCACTATGTGTAGAACTACTTGTAGTTTTTGCACACTGTAGATTATATTAGCTGTTTTGTGTTGTCTTTTGTGTTGGTTAATGTAGCAGCTGGTGTCCTGGGGGAATGTTGTCTCATTTCACTATGTACTGTACTAACTGCATGCAGCCGAAATGACAATAAAACCACTATCCTGTCCTATCTTATCTTATCCTATCCTATAATCATTGTGGATATGACCACCATTCTGGGTGAAATGTGACTTTTCTATTGAGGATGCAAAAATGTTTATCGTTCAATTAATCTACACAAATATAAAATGCGGTGAGCTCTTGGACTGTTATTACAATGCCAACATACCTTTTGTACCGTTTATTTGGTTTAATCAGATTTTTGTAGTTTTCTGCTGCTTTCATTTAAGGTTATATGTTCAGTGGCACACAAAGTTTGAAGCAAACTTGTGAAAATTAAAGTTTTAAGTAACCATTCATCACCAAGTGATTCATTATATTCTGACAATATAAAAAGCCGGTGTTCTGTTTTTAGCCTTTAGGAATATATTTAGTTAGTCAGTCCACCAGTCAGTTTCTACACGCATGACCAAATGAGGGTCGCGGTGGCAGCAGGCTGATCTGGTCAGACCAGACCTCCCTCTCACCCTCAGTGGTCTCCGGTCACTCCTGGGGGATCCCAAGGTGCTCCCAAAACAGCCTAGAAAAATAATCTCCCCAACGCATTGTGGGCCTGCTGTGAGCCCCCTGCCCAGTGGGACATGCCTGGAAAAGCCCAGCTGCAGTCTTTCAGAGGGCATCCTAATTAGGGTCCCAGGCCCAGACTTCCTCAGATGGCTTTTCTCAGTCCAGAGGAATTGTGGTTCTACTCTAAGGTTATTCTGGATTACTGAGGTCCTGTCATAGAGAGTAACCCCAGCAGGCCTGCAGAGAAACCTAATCTCAGATACAGAGACTCCTCAATTTACAAAAGAGTTATGTTCCGAGAGGCTGTTCGTAAGGTGAATTGTTCGTAAATTCGTAATTTGTATGAACGCTTTACGCATGGTCCTACTGTAGGAGTTTTGTTATCGACACCTGTGTTTCCATTGAGTTGGCTTGTCGCTTTTTAGCACTACCACTAACATCACTAGCCTGATGTTTTTCACCAACCATGATGGAAACGCAAAGCACTGGATAATTCACGATAAATCTTAGAGCACTCTGGCATACGTATTTACAGTCTTCAAGCTAAGTGAAAAAGGGGGATAAGATGACAGATGCTGCAGTTCTGCCTGGCATATGTAGTGGCCAAAGGCCGAACCTGACTGGAGAGCCGCGCACCAAAAATTTTTTAGCTGCGACTCCCCAGTTCCTTCCCACCAAATACAAAACGTTCAGTTAACGTTAGTTAAATGTTTAGGGAACGTTAGGAACGTTTAGCTAACGTTCTTTGAATGTTTTGTGTTTGCTGGGTTTCTCTGAACAAAAATTGAACTTTGGGTTAAATAAAACCATGAGACACTTGAGTGTACCTGGGCGAGGCACACTTTTTTACTCACTGTATTAAAAGGATTGGTTTTATTTGTTGTATTCATGCAGGGTTTTTGGACTTTCCTTTGTCTGACCCTTCATGTCTGACCTGTTCACCATGGGAAACCCTGCAAAGAGCATTAAGCTCCTGATGACATATAGTCCTGAGGGTCACAAATGCCCACAATTCCCACCACCACAATAAGGAAGTCCATCGGGAGGGAGAACAAAGTCTGGGTGTAAACCTGCTCTCTCTTTGCATGGAACAAACTTTTGTTCAGTGGCTAAAAAAGCAGCCTTTATGATTCTTTTCCTTTTATAGTTTTTCAACTTTTGCCCTTTGAAGTACACATTGTTTGCTGAAAAGCTATCAGTGTGTCAAGCCTACTTCATTTCTGCGGAAAACTAGCATGTACAATAAGTAGGCCATTACCAAATTAGGAAGCCTACTGTAAGATAACGACAGCTCCTGTTGCGATTATACCCCCCACCCTCCTCTCCAAGGCATAGAAATAGCAGATGAAAATACTTCAGTGAACGGCCCTCATTTAATCAAAGGGGGAGGACTCGGGTCTTCTGTCTTGATTGGTCGATGTGTTTGTCTGTCTTTTCAGGCTCCTGTGACATTGGCTGGGCCTTCTATTGCACCGGGGCTGGCGCCGTGACTGCTGTACTCGTGTGCATGTGGATGGCCTGCTTTGCTGGGAAGAGACAGAAGCAGTACCCCTACTAGGTCAGCTGGCAGCAGGAGCATGATGGCACACCAAACAGGAGGCACCAAGAAGAAGGGTAGATTACAAAAGGTGTGGGGGTGGCAGTGTCCCACATTTCCCAGCATTCCTCAGTGTGGACAGCTTTAAATGCTTGACATCTGTCATAGCAGACCACCTGGTCACCACTGCAGGGACTGGTTTTATTTATGTATTTGTATATATCTCTGTATTTATGGTATATAAGCCTATAGCATTGTAAGTATTTGTGTAACTATCTGTATACAGTGTGTGTCCCTCCCCACACCCAGTCAGCTGGTCACATGCAGAACACCCACCCAGTGACATGCGTACACGGACACACAGCTGCCTCTGATTCGCCCTAAGAGCGGGGTCGCTGCCCAGACTTACTGCAGCGGAGCAATTGCCTTCACACGCACTCTAATAAACCACAGCTAGCCTGGCAGTGCCACAGTGCACGTTTTTCAATGACATAACAAGGTAAAACAGGAGCCTCCACTCCACTCCGCAGTCAGTCCTGTGATTCTGTTGGGTTTGTAGTGCCTGCTGATGTAAAAGCTACCCAGGAAGCCTTCTTCACTGGCTCACACTGTCCACCACGAAGGCTACCATAACTGGTGAGCAGATCACTTCAGCTTCTGTTGGGCACAGCTGCAAGAATAGCACAAGTAGCTGGTTTAGCAAGTCCAAAAAAGCAGTTCCATTGAATCACCTCAACTGTTAAAAATTGTTTTCTTGTCACACCCCAGATAACATGTCAGCCCCATTTTTTCTAAACTTTCTGATGTTCTTGTCAGTTTCTTTTCTTGTGTGGGGACAGATACTGTTGACAGGAACAACATTAAATGCAGTTTGGATGCATACAATCTGTGACATGTATACATATGTGTAATGGCTTTTTTGAAATCCTACAGTCTACTTTTTAAATGAATTTTCACTTGCCTTATTTTTTATATACAAATTGTAACACTTAGGTAACTCGTCAATTAACCCTTGGTTATTTGTTTATTCATTAATCACTGTTTTGGACAGGCAGAAATATTGTAATAGCAAATGTGACACAGATTCAGGTGAAAGTAATGTTTACAAATAAAAATAGTACTTTTTAATATTTTATCATACGAAAATACAAAAATTTTTAATTTAATCAATTATTTTAATTTAGATGCATTTATATAACAGTTTCCCAGTACTTAACAGAAAATCTAACAACATACTATAAAATTATTAACAACGTCAACATTGTTACCCACAGGAAATTTACGTTATGCAACAATGAACATTGTCCTGTTAACAAATAGCTTTTCTGCCTTGATTGTTTTATATACATTTGAGATTTACTTCCTTGAAGGTGACACTGAACTGCTCTCAGAAAATTTTTTAAAAATGACTCCAAAGACTGTCCCACACTGACTCCTAACTCCTGCAACTGTCCCACACTGACTTCTAACTGCTGGAACTGTCCCACGCTGACTCCTAACTACTGGAACTGTCACACACTGACTCCTAACTGCTGGAACTGTCCCATGCTGACTCCTAACTGCTGGAACTGTCACACACTGACTCCTAACTGCTGGAACTGTCCCACGGTGACTCCTAACTGCTGGAATTTTCCCACATTGAACCAGAAAACAGCAGACTTCAGAACAGTTTAGAATGTTTGTAGTTTGATTTTTTCACTTTCCACAGCCATGTATTCAGTCCACCATGAAAGTGATCCACTATGTTTCTCTCTCTCTCTCTCTCTCTCTCTCTCTCTCTCTCTCTCTCTCTCTCTCTCTCTCTCTCTCACTCACACACTCTCACTCACACACACACACACGGACACACCATAAACAAACATATACACATACAGAGGTATTCTTCAGTCACCGGACTGGAAACAGATCCACACATGGAGGTCTAAATTAATAACCTTACTTGCTGAGCAGGTATACTGCAGTTTTGGTCCAATACCCCTTTATGGTTCCTATAAAACCTGCTAAAGTCAATGTTTTCATCTACTGTCAGAATGCTGACTCAGGTTTGTGAGTCCTATTCAACATGTCCTTTGTTTCCTAAAGCTGTGCAAAACCCCCAGATTGTTTTCATATGGTGACACTGTCCAATTAAATGCCAAATCTCCACCCAGACCACCAGTTCACATCCCTGAGCATGGCGTGAATGTACACACGTGGTCATAAGTATTGTATATGTACATTGTGAAATATTATCATATGTTTTGTATACAAAAATGAAGTGAACGTTTTCATTTGAACAAACTTGTAAATAAACAGTCTGGTTTTTCTTGTCTGTTGTTTTGTGAAACAAGTGTGCTCATTCAAAAGTGAAAGGCTGCTATGAAGTCTTGATCTTAGTAACAAGCTGCAATTACATTAGCTGTTTTTGAATCATTTTGTCAGTGTAGGTGCCTGAGAATACTGTGAGGAAAGCTAGCAATGCATGGTTTTGTGCAGTATTGATTCTTATGAGGGATTTACATTTGTAAATCAGTGATTCCCCCCATTGTGCCGCGGCACATTAGTGTGCCGTGAGAGATCATCAGGTGTACCGTGGGAAATTATCCAATCCAATTATCCAGTGATCATTATATTTCATAACATATACTTTTTGTGACATTTTTGTTTGGTGGTGTGCCGTGGCTCAAGAAAGGTTGGGAAACACTTTTGTAAATGGAGGGCGTAATATGTGGATGGGCGTAATATGTGCCTGTAACAGAAATACACACATGAACAAATTCGTTGGTACCCTTCCAGTAAAGAAAGAAAAACACGCAATGGTCACTGAAATAACTTGAAACTGATAAAAGTAACATTACACAATAATTTAATAAACATTGACTAATGAAAATCAGACATTGCTTTTGAATTGTGATTCAACAGAATTATTTAAAAAAAAACAAACTAAAGAAACTGCACATCTGATGAACCCACGAGGGGTCGTGACCCCAAGTTTGGGAACCGATGTGCTAGCATACAACGAAATGCTCACATAAGTCCAGAAATGTTTTCAGAATCCTTTTTAGGCAGAACTTCAGCTGAACAGATGCAGGGCTCATTAAAGAAGCCCGACTGGGGCGCGGGGGGGGGGGGGGGGCGGGGGGGGGGGGGGGGGGGGGGGGGGGGGGG
>JABJVR010008834.1:0-10329 GCA_025773905.1 Chitala chitala
TATGTGATTATAATGCATCCTGGACAACTATTTTACTGTTTAATTACATTCGTTCTATTGCTCTTAATGAAATGACAGGTGATCATGTGTTCATGATAACATTTCTGACTGTGTTTAGTTAGTATTATCGCAAAATGCACATCGCAGCACACTGCACATCGCAGCACACTGCACATCGCATTCAAAATGCAGTTGCTTAGTTGTTAACAGGAGCAGAAAATATGACCATAAACATACTGCCCTTACTCCACTGGATCCCTAGTAAGCACAGGACCGATTCAGGGTTCTTTAACCTGCATGAGAAGTTGATAAATGTACACTCTCCAAAACCTTGAGTAAGATCGTAGAATGCAGGATTCCTTGTCATTCTGTGTTAAACGATTTAGTTAAAGTGTCCCTGGACTTTGGATCAGTCTGCCTCCCTATGTGTACGATGCTGAACATGTCTTGGCCTTTAAATCCCAACCAAAGACCTACTTGTTTGGTTTATGTTACATGCACCGTTCTGCATAGTTAACTGTAATCAGTGTTGATGGTGCTAATGTAAATGCTCATGTACTCTCATGTTCTGTGACTGCCAACAAAAAATTATAATAATAAATAAATAATCAATAAATAAATTGAAGAACTCTTAGTGGGAGTAAATTTTAAAAAGTTTTTTTTAATTTTTTACCATCCATCCATTATCTTAACTGCTTATTCCTGGTGAGGTTCACAGGGAAACCTGGAACCCATCTCAGAGCACATAGGGTGCAGGGCAAGGGACACCCAGGGCAGGGCGCCAACCCACCACAGGGCACACACACACACACTACAGGCAATTTAGACACACCAATCAACCTAACCTGCATGTCTTTGGACTGTGGGAAGAAACCAGAGCACCTGGAGAAAACCCACCAAGCACAGGGAGTACATGCAAACTCCACACACACAGACCCAAGGCGGGAATTGAACCCCAGGCCTGGAGGTGCATGGTGACAGTGCTAACCACCACGCCACTGTGCCACCTTTATTTTTTACCAGCATATCAGAAATTTTGTTAAACTCTTGTATTCACATAAACCCTGCTTCTTTTCTACTATAGGTTGCTATAAAATCATTGTTGTTTTATATCATTAATATTGATGTGAAATGTTAGATTTTGTGATTTAAAAGTATGCCTGTGCTGATAACATACATTGTTTTAGTTAAAAACAAGCATCATCTCACAAACTTATTCCAAACTTTGTCTGGGTTTGAAATAACATGCGAACTATGTTTAGCTGTGCTGGTTGTTTGGCCTGCAGCCAGTCCGTGTATGACTGAACTGTCAAACACTGTGCTAAGGGCATGGCCAGAGTGAAAAGGTCCCCTCTGCTGCCTTTGTGGGCATGTCCAGAGAGACCACAGCACGCCAGGCTGCTGTTCACGCACTCTTTGCTCTTATGTTTCTCTTGCTTTGCTTGTGTCAGCGTTGCATTCTGATGTTGCCTTAGCTTGCACATGTTTGACATTTCTTGTATCCCAGTATCCTTTATGCACCACTTGTCTCTCTGTTAAGTGATGTGAATTTTTATATCTGCTTCCTAGCATATTCTTTTATGTAGCTTATTGATTTTATACCAGGAAATGATACAGATATTCTTTATTTGGTTTATTTGGTTTCAGGTGCAGTTTGGTATTAATGTTTAAATGTACTCAATCATCTGAAATGCATCGAGGCACTTTGAATGATCTTATCTATTACATTGCCTAAAAGCTTTCTATGTATAATTGCCTCGATGCCAGAGTTTCGTAAATATAAATGAAGTCAGACATTTTGCCGCACAGGAATAAACAATCCCAACATGAATGGACTGGGATTCAACTCAAATTCAAAGTTGTTGAGATGAAAACAAGGTTACAAGAATATTGTCAAGGTTATAAATTATATTTAACAAGCAAGCTTTTGTTTCTTCTGGGTTTTTTTATGTGGGAGAAAAAAATTGTAACAATAATGATAATAGCTAGTTTTTAGATGCACCATAATGTAAAATACTTGACCTTACAGTTAGGCCTTGACCACCTGAAGAACCTCAACCTCAAGAAGAACAAAATAGTAACCCCACTAGCATTTTAGTAATTATATATATATATATCTCAACGTAGCATAAATTTAAAAAAATGTACAATATAAATAATATCACATTTGTGATTATAATACATCCTGGACAATTATGTAACTGTTTAATTACATTCGTTCTATTGCTCTTAATTGCTGAAATGTTACATATTCCCGGATTTGTTCAAGAATTTACAGCTCAGTATTTCACAACAACTTTCCTGACAGGTGATCATGTGTTCATGATAACTTTCCCGAATGTGTTCAGTTGGTACTGTGCCATACCTGTCCATGAACAAATTGTAGCACTTTCTGGCAACAAGTACAAACCAGGGAGAACTCTGTGACAGGTCAGCAACATCATAACTAAGCTTTAGCTCCATGATGCCTTCTATACTGGTTGTTTTGGGACAACATATTGATTTTCCTTATGGTGTGATTGAACATGCAAACATAAAAACACAATTTGTGCTAATGTCTGGTTTTCCAAATGTGATCAGGGAAATTGATTGCACTCACATCCAATAAAGGCCAGTACTTCCTTTGCTAAGTTTGCAGTAGTAATAATTCCTGGTGTTCTCTCAAAGAGGACATCTTGAACTTTCCAATTTTGACAACTTCCCCTTCCTTTCTTCACAAAATGGCATAAGAATGACAGTACATTTTCTTCATAGTGTCTCAGGAGAATATATATCCAACTGTGTCACGTATATCACCTTCATGCTAAGATCCTCATCTGTTGTTACACTGACTAGTGATTCCCAGCTGAGCCCCAAGCCTTTGTTTGGCAAAAATAAAAAAAAATAATAATAAATATAAGCTCTCTTCTGAAGTTGTTCTTTTGATATATTGTAGTACATCAAAACCCTCTGTTCAGTTCAGCAAATTTAAATTAGAATCTATGCTGTATCACATACATTATTGCTTTCATCAAGGGCAAATAAAAAAAAATGTTTTATTTTACAATTAAGCATACAAATTATTGCCAATGTCTTCAACGTGTAATGTGATTGTAGATGCATACAGACAAAGTGAATTTCATAAATCTTCTCTCACAAAGGCAATCAGGCTTTGTGTCACAAACTCCACATTTATGAATGGTCTTCCACTGCTCTCTATTAACTTGAAAACTGGTTTGAACTGGTTACATATTTAGTTGTGACTGCTTTAATAAAACATTTTGCTGACTTGTCAATTCACAATCAGTTTTTTTTCTATTTTGTCTGCTGTCCTGTGTTTTGTCAGACAGTTGTATTTGCCTTTATGCGGAGATTCATAATGCCTGGGGATTTGTTGAATACAGCCATCAACTCTTCACATATAAGACAAACTGCCTTATCCATGCATTGTACAAAGAAATAATCATTCATCTGCTGCTGATTATACAGTCTGCATTGTGAATCAATTTTTCCTTTCTTTGACATGACTTCATGTCTAGTGGGGGAAATAGATGATGACAACACACTTTCCAATACAACATTGTTAAGAACTTTTTTTTTTTCCCCAAGACCCATTTATTTCGAAGCTTGAATGAACCTAATTTTATGTGTTCTCAGGGTAATTTTAAACCTTCAGCCAATTAATGGAAACATACAAAGGATCAAACAACATGCACCTAATTTAACGTTGATCGGGCCAACATTTAATGGTGGGTTGCATATGACTCATGGACTATATATTAAGAACCAGTGCTCTACAAATAATAATATTCTTTGTAATATGCTATCCACATTATGCACCTAATTTTGCTATTTGGTAAATAGTTTAGGTATTGCATAGTATAAGTATTCGATTATGTTTTAACTGTAGATTTGGATGTTATTTCTGTTGATTGTATATCCAGAACAAAAATATCTATGAGCGAAAAATGCAACACAACTGTCATTCAGTCATCTTCTGTACTGCTTATTCCTGGTGAGGGTTGCAGGAAGCCTGGAACCCATCCCAGAACACATAGGGCAAGGGACACCCAGGGCAGAGTGCCAACCCACCACTGGGCACACACATACACACACACTACAGGCAATTCGGACACACCAATCAACCTAACCTGTATGGCTTTGGACTGTGGGAGAAAACCAGAGAACACCCACCAAGCACAGGGAGAACATGCAAATTCCACACACACAGAACCAAGGCAGGAATTGACCCCAGGCCTGGAGGTGCAAGGCAACAGTGCTAACCACCACACCACTGTGCCATAGAACACGACTCTAATAGCCTATATCAAAAAGTGCTGAAGAAGAGTTCAAAACAAAAGGGCCCTAACAAAATGTTCTGATGTAATGTTTGCCTCATGAACATTGTTTGATGCTAACATGTGGTTGATCATGTCCCAATAGTTTAACATTTAATTTTCAGTAAGAGCTGTTATTCAAAAAGCCACATTTGAGCACACAACCCCAGAGGCTCTCTGGAAGTTTTGGGTTAACAGATCAGAATAACTTGCCTGGTGGGGTGGAGGCCTGCATGAAATGCCTCTGTGGTAGTATTTGTATTGAAATGAAATTGATAATTTCCATTGTCTTAATATAGTATATACTGCTGAAAACCTATTATTATTATTGTTGTTTTTAATTAATTCATTAATTGTTTCATTCTTTCATTTATTTTCACAAACTGCTTATCCAGTTTCCTAAAGAGGGCAACACAAGGGCAAACAATTTCCAGGATGGAATGCCAGCCAAACTCACAGTTTACAATTCACAACTCCACAGAAACAATACATTTTTGCCTGTGTATTCTCACGCTGGCACTGGGAATAGCATGCAATGTGTACAAACTGAAACTGTCAATTCAACAAATGTGTGGCGAGAGCATGTCCCACTCAGACATGTTACTGTTATGCTGTTATGATAAGTAAAATAATTTCATGAGCAGGGCAGAGCACTTTGCTGTAAAAGGTCATCATAGCATACATTTATTTTCAAATTATATAGGCTACGTATGCAAATTCAATATATACACAAACTATTAAAAATTAACACATAGAGAATTTTTACAAAGTGCAGTAAATACAGACAGCAATTCTGTAACATTGTACGTTTTCCCATTTCGAGATGATGTCTGAATGGTCCCACAGTGTAGCAGCTCAGACTTCCTAATAGACACGATCAAGTAAAGTGGCCCAGATCTCATCCATAAAAGATACTCTACTTATATTATATTATAATGGTTACTGTACTGTTTTGTTGTTTGATTGCCTGTGTATTTTTGTATTTGACACTCATTGTTTTATTTTGTTTTGCTGGTACATTGTTTATTACTTTGTTATTTCTGCAATTGTGCAGCACTTTGGACAACAGCATTTTATTTAAACGTGCTTTACAAATAAAATTGACATTGACATTGCTCTTACTTATCCTCTTCCTCTTACATGTCCTTGTCCTCTTCCTCACTCATCTACATTGGCCTCCATTTTTGTTCAAATCAAGACATCTCACATGTGGCCTGTTTTACAGAGCTTAGGCTCTGATTTCTAAATGAACAAATAGCCAAACATATGGTTAACTGGTAAATCTGTTAATGGCAGGGTCATCCAAAAGAAAAACAGGGGCTGCAGTTTTGAATGATGTGTGTAATGTAGAGAAAAGTGTTTAGTGTTTTGCAGAAAGTGTGTTTTAGAATTTGTAAATGAGTGTAAAACAGAGAATGTGCTAGTTTGCTATAGTTCAGTATACCAATTCAACACATAGGCTACATGAGCTGGTGGTTTCAGTAACTGTGCTACCGCTTTTTATGTAATAGCAATTTCCAAAACCTGTGATGCTCTACAAAAAAAAGTCTGAGAACAAGAAATATGAAAATAAATAACCAGAGTTGTAGGACAGAAAGATAAGCTAAGTCCAAAGCCTCTGTGCCTCCCAGCCTTTCTTAATTTCAGAATTAAGTGTGCAAGTATTGTTAGAGGAAACTTCTATATTTCACAGATTTAAACCCATTATCGGTGGCCAGATGTTTGCTACTATGGACCTTTTCAGTTATTTCCACAATACCCAGATTGTGTTTACATGTTTTTTTTTTTTTAGGTGATAACATTACCGTTCTCCACAGAAAATACATCATTGAAAATATTATTGTGAAACTGTATTTTAAAGATTTCTCATTAAAAGTATTACAAAGCAATAAATATGTGCTCTGAAGTAATGGGAAGCTGACATTTGGCAAGGGATCTTTGATATGTGTGTTTATGTTCAATAGTGTGTTTTGAGAATGGAAAAAGCAATTCGTGTTTGTACTTTAGTATCAGGAGTACCATTATAGAGCTGGGAGTTACTGGAGCTCTTGCTGAAGCTGGTTCAGGTCTCCTAATTAAGAAAAGGAGAAGAAACTCCCAGGCCCCATATGCGTCCTGCTCTGTCTTCCTAAGGGAGCTGTTCTTGGTTCATAATCACTGAAAGGCTCTCACAGAAAAGATATTGAGAAATGAATCGTTGTCTCTCACATTCATTTTGAAATGCTGTTTTAATGCTCACCCTGCCATAAATTTGATGCACACATATGTGTCTAACTTTTTGACTGGTACCACAACTCTAGCTTTTGGTTGGTGATGCATACAGGAACCCGTGCTCTAGCTATACATAGGGGACAGTCAAAACAAAACTGGCTAAAGGAGGATTCCACAGGCTCAGAACATGAAAGCAAGGGGAATAACATGCAGACAGTTACCATTATTCATTTGGCGGATGCTTTTATCCAAAGCAACTTACATTTCACATACGTTACAATGAGCCTGCGCTGGGTGCTTTGCTCAAGGATGCACCTGGTGATTAGGCTGGGATTTGAACTGGGAAGCTTCTGCAGCCCAGCCTGGCATTCCAGCTATCGAGCCACCTGGTTGCTAAAAGGAGATTGTAACAGACGAAGAAGCAGGCGGGAATCAAACCCAGGTCACCCACGTACAAGACGAGAATTTAGCCAGTTACCCACAAAGCTACTGTATCATTTTTTCTACAGTGGATATAACAGTCCTATGATATCCTCCCACGTCTCCCAGACATAGGTCACATTGTCTAACTTCTTTAC
The DNA here is from genome assembly GCA_025773905.1 of Chitala chitala. Taxonomy (NCBI): domain Eukaryota; kingdom Metazoa; phylum Chordata; class Actinopteri; order Osteoglossiformes; family Notopteridae; genus Chitala; species Chitala chitala. The sequence continues at coordinate 7,106 of JABJVR010008834.1, forward strand.
CTTCTCCTTTCCATCCTCCTCTTACTTCTTTACTTCCTCATCCTCTTCCTTCATTCACTTCACCTTGTTCCTCTCATTTCTTCACCTCCTTGTCCTCCTCTTTGTCCTCACCCCTCTTATCGCCTGTATAATACTGACCTGTGTTTTCCAAACCAAATGTGTGGCCTGTCTGTTTATTTAAATGCCCCGGCCTCGGTTTGTAAGTGGATTCATTATCTAAAAGTGTTTTCACATGTCAGTGTTGGCAGGCAATTGGCAAAATAGCACAAGAATGTAGAGAGACCAATGTTGACACTTTTGCTGGATGTATATTATAAAATTACAAACTGAGTGTACAGCGGTGAGTTGTGTTTAGTTTTGCATGTGTGTAAAATTCTAAATTCAATATAAATAAGAGACTGTACATTCAGTTTGGCACACAATGCAAAATTAACTTCATTACAGTGTTTCTTTTTTCCATAAAAATAATAAAAATATAAAAAACCTACTGAAATACAAGCTTAGGGGGCTAAAATAATAAAAAAAAATAAATAAATGAACTTTCTGAGTATTCAGTGGTGGTTAGGGTAATGTTTATTAATTTTTAATTTTATTGAAAGTGATGGAGACTGTATTTAAAGCATGCCACTAGACCACCTTTATATTACCCATTATATTACCTTCACCATCACACACACACACACACACACACACACACACTCTCTCTCTCTCTCTCTCTCTGTCTCTCTCTCTCTCTCTCTCTCTCATTCTCTCCCTCACTCTGATGAACCAAAAATTGGGACCACTCACAGGTGAAGTGGACATCAGTGATGGACAGTGCTAAGTCTGGGATATATTATATGGTAGGTTAACAGTTGGTTCTCATAGTGAGATTTGTGAGAAATTAACAGGTGTAAAGACCTGAATGACTGATAAGGGCAAAATTGTTATACCCAGCGAATTAGGTTGTAGCATCTTTGGAATATCAGGGCTTTCAGAGTGCTCCCACTCAACAGTGATTAGTGCAATCTTCACATGCCACATTGCACAGGATAGTTTGGGACTGGTTTGAGGAATAGGTCTCCAAGTTCCCCAGAGCTCAATCTGACTGAGAATCTCGGATGTGCTAAAACAACAGGCATGGTTTGCAGTGGCACCACCCTGCATAATCAATATAAAGTGGGTTCCCAAATACCCCATGGCAAATTCAGAGCTCCTGTAGAGTATATGTCTTCATGTGTCACAGGTCTTTTGGTGGCACACAGAGGACCAGCTGGACATTAGACAGATGGTCATGATGTTTTGGCTCATCAGTATATATATATAACAGAAAATATTTTAATCTTGTTTTATTTTCAGATACCTTTTCCCCTCAGTAATTAAACATTGTATATAACTGTAGTGAATCAAAATGGCATGAATTCATAGTTTTTTGTACATATTTATTTAAGAATTTTAGTATTTAATATTAGATATAAAGATATGTACTCCTGAATATGAATAATATGAATATATTCTGTTCAAGAAAACATTATTTAATGCCATTTTGTACATGCACTCACACACGCACACAAAACTGTAACAAGTAACCTATTGAAGTCTGTGATTTACTTCTCTTGTAATCCGCCACTGACATCTACCTGGGTGATAAATGACAGTCATTTCATAGGCAGATGCTTGTTACAGCTGAATGCTTGTGATAATGCAAGGACTGAAAGAACAAGACAAAGAACATGTAAAATATAGTTTTGAAACAATGTGCATTATCCTGGTGTGAACCTTTTCGTGAAAAAGACACAGTTAATTAACATTTTCATAAAGCTTTCAGGGACTGAGTCAAGATGTCAACGAGGAAAACATAAGGTGTTACCACACAGGTAGTCTACTTTACTGTTTTAATGGACTTGTTTTGGAAACATTTTATTTCCCAAGGAAAGAGAATGCAAATATGACAAAAATTGTGATTTAATAGAATTCATACAATATGTTATGAAAGGAGAAAATTATAACTTTACATTACTGGCATGCACTTCATTTCCTGACTTCCACGACTGACAGCAAAAAAAAAAAAAAAAATAGAATTTAAAGGGATTTACGTAGTTTTGTCTTCATATGAAAGATATGATGAAGAGGGCTTTGGTAGACTCTTTTGCTAATACATTATTACTTTCTGAAGGTGTATAATGTAAACCAATGGATCTAAAATTGTGGAATTTAACAGACAAATACAAGTAAATGTGATATATGCACAAAAAAGCATCCCCCAGGCATTTTAACTGTATAGTGTATGTTGTGTAATTGTATAGTAGTGTTTGTTATGTAACTGCATAGTAGTGACAATTATTAGCTAATTAAAATTATGTTACAAACAATAAGGCAGCCCGTGGGACTCTGTGCCGCAGGTTAATATTTGCAGCTTCATGGCTGTCAGCCCTGTTGTTTGTATTCAGTTAGTATGAGCGAGAAGTGGAGTGTTTAAGTGAGAAGTGCAGAGACTGTTTGTAGGCTGTTTGACAACATATATGTCATTAATACACAGAATGTTGTTCAGAAGTCAGTCAAAGACTTGGGCCATTCAATTTAACCTGATAGTGTTAGGATGTCTAGTACTCTTTGTCCCCTAATGATGTTCGTTAAACATTTTATCATGCATTCTTTGTGCTAAATTATGTCATAATGTATTACTACCTGTCACTATGTGCTTGTGTTAGCGCAAGTTACGATTAAACAGTATGCGGACTGCCGGTGTGGAAGGCATGCGTATATCCCCCAGATACAGCGTGATGTACACAGTAACCATTTATTATTGATTATTTTTATCTTTGTTTGTAATAATAGAAATATTATTTACACTCACTGGCCACTTTATTAGGTACACTTGTTCAGTTGCTTGGTAACACAAATTTCTAATCAGCCAATCAGATGGCAGCATCTCAATGCATTTAGGAATCTAGATGTGGTGAAGACGACTTGCAGAAGTTCAAACCGAGCATCAGAATGGGGAAAAGAGGGGACTTAAGTGACTTTGAACATGGAATGATTGTTGGTGCCAGACGGGCTGGTCTGAGTATTTCAAAAACTGCTGATCTATTGGGATTTTCATGCACACCCATCTCTAGGGTTTACAGAGAATGGTCCAAAAAAGAGAAAATATCCAGTGAGTGGCATTTGTGTGGACGAAAATGCCTTGTTGATGTCAGAGGTCAGAGGAGAATGGGCAGACTGGTTAGAGATGATAGAAAGGC
>JABJVR010008835.1:0-10328 GCA_025773905.1 Chitala chitala
ATCTGTTCAAGACTCTGTCTTAATTAATAAAAGAAATCCGACATCAGATTATACGATAATACAATATAGAATCGTTCGCAATACCGCGTGAGTTTCAAACAAGGAAAGCTGGCTGTACAGAAACGAACATTCGAATAGTAGAATATTAATTCGAATAGTAAAAAGTTAAACGAATATTCGTTATTTGGATATTCGTCTGCATCCCTACTATGAACTCACACTGGCAGACTGCATCGTAGCAAACACCACTGAAGTACATAAGACCTGCTGACTGTTGCTTGAGTGTGTGTTCTACCTATGAATGCATGGCCTTCCACATGAGGTAGACCTATAAGTCCTGCAGCCGTGCTCCTTACTGCTTCTCACTTGGTTTCACTTCAGAGATGTTGCGAAGGCTGCGGAAAACGTCTTGGGTGAACTTCAGCAGCTGATCGAGAACGACGCGGGTGGCAACTTGCACCTCATAGTCCCCAGTAAGGCGAGCGGCCAAGCCTGAGCCACTGTATTGCCCCGTGTGCTCCATTTGACCCAGCTCCTGCATCTGAGGAACACATTACATATGCTCAGACCACAGACCTATAGCTTGCCTGTGTCAAACTAACATCACTTGTCACCAAGACATGCATAATAACCTTATGCTATTACGTGACTCTGTGGCTTTGCACATCAGGTTTCAACAGTCCACTCACTGCTGTTTATATGAACGACATTTCACGTGAAGTAGCATAGCATGTACCCAGCTGCACAGAGTTAGAGTAGTTGCACTGGACTGCGATAATTTAGTAAGTGATTGGAAGCCTCACCGTGCTGATCTGGGCTAAGAGGTCTCTGATGTCAGCTTGCAGATCAGTGAGCTTCTCAGGGTTTGATACACGACCGGTAAGGGCTTTCAGAAGGTCCTGATGCATCCGGAGCCCTTCCATTACGCAGTTTAGACACTTCTCCTGAATGGGACAGCACAGCAGAGGTCAAACACAGACACCCAAACGGCAGCACTTCACACACGTACATCCACGCAGGTCAGCACTCACCAGTGTGAAGTCAGCTGAGATGGCCTTGAGAACTGGAGCAGACGGGATTGCCAAGGAGGTCACCATGAACTCCAGGTTGGCTGGCTGGCTGGAGGACTGTAAAAGACAGAATGAGATGTTAAGAGCGGGTGAGACATGGCAAGCCAAGACAAAGCAGAGCAGGCCACAGGCAGCCCATCTACCACCATGATGACATGTGAACACCAAAACAAACATCAGTTTCAGAACTCTACAGGAATCGTCAGAAATTCCATCAAATGCATGTCCAAAATGAAAGTCAGCAGTGTTACAATATCTCAAACCAGACCTTGTATTTAATTTTAAATGATTAAAAATTGTCGTGCCCCCCGTCATGCCTCATGTCCTCTAGATGTCGCCCTTTTGGTTCCATGTTAATGTCATTGTAATTGGATAATTAGTTGTTTAATGTCTTGTTGTACTTCACCTGTCCTCACTCGTTCTCAATGTGTATTTAAGCCTTTCACTGTGTTCCATTCCCTGCCAGTCGTTGTATTAATGTGTTCATGCTACGTTGTTAAGGCTCAATGTTTCTGCTACCGTTGTGTATCGTGCCTTTTTTGTTTTTGTAATAAATCCCTTCCTGCACGCCTTCGTCTGTGGTGTACGGCGTTCGTTACAAAAATGCATCCGATTTGACAGACAGGATGCGCCTGTTTATGTTGATAATGTTATATTGTGAGCGTAAATGTCAGTTCAGAACTGGTTTGCTAACATTGTTATACAGTTTCCTCTTTGCAATACCAGTACTCGACATGAGGGGGATGGCATCCCCCCTGAAATAAAAACGGTCAAAATCACCCCACTTCTGAAAACGGTCATCCCCCCGTTCCATCCACCATCCCCCCTGATTTTTTTTACAATTCGACTACTGTGCAATACTGTGTAAACTCCTGGGCTACATTGGAATGCAACATGACCTGGTTATTCTCTAGGGCAGAATTTGAACCCCTTGGTTTAATTTTAACTACCAAGCCTGGCACATGTAAATAAATCATACTTCTTTTCCCAGTTCAATAGATGGCTATTAAAAAAATTAAGACTGTTGATTCGGATAGAAATGTTAACGTTTTATTCATTGCGCATGTCCATAACTCTTATGTAAATACCGTTCTTCGACATCCAAAATTCACTGGAATGAGTGCTAGGCGATTAAACTACGGCAAACCACAGCCAATCCCTGTTCAAATTTAGCTTCTAAACTACTGAATTTTGCATGGAGAATAACGTTTCCATCGCCAACATAACACACTTTAAATGTAGTATAGTACCGTTGACACGTGACACCATAATGTTGTCAGTCTGGTTTCGACTGAAAATATTTTAATATCTCATAATAAACAACTTTAATTCCTAGTCACTCAATTAGCGAATTAAACTGGCATTCACTGGAATAACACAATTTCACCAAAATCACCGGAACAAAACAAAATACCATTTGAGCTGGAATTATGTAAAACATAGTCAAAGAAAAACAAATACTTATACATAACTAAGATAGCATTCCACTAAAAGAACACATGCGCGAGTGCACCGTTATCGGCATAAAGCGCAAATGTAAACCTCATTCTAAGTATATAAATTTAAAAAATCGTGTTATGCCGTAATATAGATGTTGAATGTTTTATTAAAATGATGTCCATGCATGATGAACCGGAAAAATGTTATTAACGAATCGGGATCATTCATTTCCTACACCCTACGTAACTTTTTTAAACACTTGCGGTCCAAATTCTTATTCACCACTCATATTTTCGTAAACACTTTCAATGATTCATGATCCTTTATACCTCGAATTTACTCACCTCCGAACTGACATATGATTTCTGAGCTGCAGGAATGTCTTTTAAGAGCTTGTTAACAAGGCTTTGGCTCTGTTTTAGAGCTAGGAGGAATTTCTGATCTTCCATGAGGGCTACTATTTCTCCAGAGGGCTCCCGAAGAGGCGCCGAATGACAGAAACTGGTTAAACAGCTGAGTGCAAACAAACCTGCAAAAGAAACGAGATCTCCGTTATTACTTGCGAGTGCACACTCCTGCGCACAGCAGCAGTAAGTGTGTGTACAGTGTAACCAGAGCCCCGCTTTAACAAAAAAGGTTGGCTCAACTCCACAAAGGGCTTGTCGGACGTCTGACAATGCTTATGCAGTGTACGACCAGAGAATCGGTAGCCCCAAAAATTATTCTTTCCACTCGGGATGCTATTATTTAAGGAAAACTAAATATGCAGTCGTTTGCTGTCACAAAATGAGATTTATTATGCGTAGAATCTGTGTTGTCCTTTCATACGACACAAAACGTTTTATGTGAAATTATACACACCAACGTGAATGTCTTTCTACGCTTTGAGCAGTTAATGCTCCTTTTTCGGATTGGCGGTTTAAATAAGTGTATAAACTCTAATTTCAACCTGACGTTATCTCAAAGTCAAATATCAGCCACACACATCTGCTGCAGGGGTAGCTTCAGAACTAAATTCATGGAATGACAGGAATGCTTTCACCAGATCTTTCTGTAGTAGTACTTAGCACCTTTAACACTATACTGACAATGAGAACGTGCACGTGTAGTAACATTACAGCAACATATTACAAATATACAAAAAGTAAAAGAAAACACTAGCAGAAACAACACTTACTTAGCAGGAACATTCTTGTTGAGCTCTTTGCTATCTCAGTGACAGTTGAAAGTGAACACATGAAATCCAAAGAATATTGATTTAGTTTTATAAAGGCCATTTGGGAATTCCACTGACATCATAGTCACCTTGGAGATTGGCTAATTTCAAGTTCTTAAGAAACTCATATTTCCCTTCCTATATCATTGACACTGTCATACAGACTTCAATGAAGTTGATTGTATTCCACATTGAGTAACACTGTGATTTCCTGTATACAATCAAGTGTACGCTGCCCCTATTCAGACTGTTGTCCACACATGTATTTAAATTCCCATGTGAAAGACTGGTCAGGGGATGGGCTAAAACCAGTTCTGTTCAATTTAGTTTTTTATATAGTGCCTTTTGGTGCTGTACACATGTTTGGCCTAAAAGATAAATATAGGTAAGGTAAGGTAGAACTTTATTAATCCTTTGGGTAAGTTCCCTCAGGAAATTAAGTTTCCAGCAGCAGTACAACACAGTGCAAAAAGACACAAGTAGAGAAGAAGTACAGCTAGCCACTCTTGGTGGAATACAGTCGAAAATACAAAGCCAATACTATATGAGTTTAAAAATTAAAGACTGTCCATGATAAATTAAAGACTGCTCACAATAAAGTAAGACTGCCAATGATAAATTAAAAACTGCCAATGAATCTACATACAGAGTTCCAGTACAGTGTACACTGGATATAATGCTATAATATAATACAAAATATAATATATAATGCTATGGTATATACCATGATGGTTGCCAGTTCTTGTTTCCTGATCAGTATAATAGGTTAAATACTAAATGTTCCTCCCCAGCCTCCGTCCTCTTGTTACATTTTCTCCACCAAGTGAGGAATTGAACAGTTTGATGGCACGAGGGACAAAGGAGTTTTTAAATCTGTTTGTTCTGATCTTGGGGAGAAGCAGTCTATCACTAAACAGGCTTCTCTGGTTGCTGACTGCAGTATGCAGAGGATGACTGGCATTATCCTTAATGGCCAGCAATTTGGCAATTGTCCAGCAATCATCCCCAGAGAATCCAGCTTCATGCCGATCACAGAGCCAGCCTGCCTGATCAGCTTGTCCAGCCTGGCTGAGTCTCTCTTAGATGTGCTGTTGCCCCAACATACCACAGTATAAAAGAGGATGCGAAAAAAGCTCTTAACCTCCTCAGGAAATACAAATACAAATATGAATCTAAAAATACAAATACAATACAAAAATACAAATGTGGATCTAAAGTTGAAATCAGATGTCAATGGATGAGAGGAACCAAAAACTCTACAATGTGGACAAAAAAGACCCCTTCGGGGGGTGCAGGATTGACTTACTGCCCAGCCCAACTTGACATGCAAACATAATACAGAAGAAAAGAAGGGGAGACAAATCAGTTCAATATCAGTATAAAGGCCTTGCGTGTATTAGTTTTGGGTGTCGATGGGTCTCCTTGAGTGAGGGCAAACACCCACATCATGTCCAATGCAGTGTCAGGGTCAGGTGGTGCCCTCTTTGAGCACCACCTAGACCAAGGGTGGGCAACTGATTTTGCCAATGGGCCACATAAGAAACTGGGACTGTTGTGAAGGGCTCGGGCCAATAGGCTGAACTCAGTTTTGCTTAATATTCCGTTTATCACTATAAAAAAAATTTGTAAAGTTTGGATAAACTTCTACAGGTAAGAGTAAATGTTACAACTGGGCAATGAAAATATGAAACAGGCATGGTATAAAAGCCAACATCAAATCATCATTTAATTAACAATCACAGTAATTTTGAACAAAATATGCATTTTTCAGTATTTCAAAGACCAGCATTAGACTTTATACACAGTGCTGCTGCTATTTTGCTTGTAGTCTAATCACCGCATTGTAATGGCGATTCAAATTCCATCCATCCATCCATCTTCTGCCATTTATCCAGGGCCGAGTCACGGGGGCAGCAGTCTAAGAAGAGATGCACAGACTTCCCTCTCCTCAGACACCTCCTCTAGCTCTTCCGGGGGGATGCCAAGGTGTTCCCAGGCCAGTCGGGAGACATAGTCCCTCCAACATGTCCTGGGTCTTCCCTGGGGTCTCCTCCCGGTGTCCGGAACACCTCTCCAGGGAGGCATCCTGGAGGCATCTGAAACAGATGCCCAAGCCACCTCAACTGGTTCCTCTTGATGTGGAGGAGCAGCAGCTCTACTTCGAGCTCCTCCCTGGTGACCGAGCTCCTCACCTTATCTCTAAAAGTGCGCCCGGCCACCCTGCAAAGGAAACTCATTTTGGCTGCTTGTATCCAAGACCTCGTTCTTTTGGTCATGACCCAAAGCCCATGACCATAGGTGAGAGTAGGAACGTAGATTGACTGGTAAATTGGGAGCTTTGCCTTTCGGCTCAGCTCCTTCTTCACCACAACAGATTTGTACATTGACCGCATTGCTGCTGCCACTGCACCAATCCATCTGTCAATTTCACGCTCCATCTTTCCCTCACTCGTGAGCAAGACCCCAAGATACTTAAATTCTTCCACTTGAGGCAGGAGATCTCTCTTCCAACCTACAGATGGCAAACCACCTTTTTCTGGTCAAATACCATGGCTTCAGACTTGGAGGTGCTGATTCTTATCCCAGCTGCTTTACACTCGACTGCAAACTGCTCCAGTGTACGCTGAAGGTCTTGGCCTGATCAAGCCAACAGGACAACATCATCTGCATAAAGCAGAGATGAAATCCTTTGATCCCCAAACCAGACTCCCTCCAGCCCTTGGCTGCGCCTAGAAATTCTGTCCATGAAAATAATGAACAGAACTGGTGACAAAGAGCAGCCCTGCTGGAGTCTGACATGCACCAGGAACAGGTCTGACTTACTGGTGGCAATGTGAACCAAACTCCTGCTCCAGTCATACAGAGATCAGACAGCCCTTAGCAGAGAACCCCTGACCCCATATTCCCAGAGCACCCCCCCACAGGATTCCACAGGGGACACGGTCGAATGCCTTCTCCAAGTCTGCAAAGCACATGTGGACTAGTTGGGCGAACTCCTATGAGCCCTCAAGCACCCTAGTAAGGGTATAGAGCTGGTCCAGTGTTCCACGACCAGGAGGAAAACTGCATTTCTCTTCCTGAATCCAAGGTTCGACTATTGGCCTGATTCTCCTCTCCAGCACCCTGGCATAAACTTTCTGGTGGAGGGCGAGGAGTGTGATCCCCTATAGTTGGAATACACCCTCTGGTCCCCCTTCTTAAAAAGAGGTATCACCACCTCGGTCTGCCAATCCAGAGGTACTGCCCCTAACCGCCAAGCTGTGTTGCAAAGGCAAGTCAGCCAAGACATCCCCACAACATCCACAGCCTTAAGGTACTCCGGGGCGGATCTCATCCACCCCCAGTGCCCTGCCACCTAGAAGCTTGTAGACTACCTCAGTGACTTTGGCCTGGGTGATGAACGAATCAACCTCAGGGTCCTCAGCCTCTGCTTCCTCTACAGAAGGCATGTCAGTGGGGTTGAGGAGATCCTTGAATTATTCCTTCCATTGTCCAACAATATCCCCAGTTGAGGTCAACAACTCCCTACCTCCACTGTAAACAGTGTTGGCTGAGCATTGCGTCCCTGTCCTGAGGCGCCGGACGGTTTGCCAGAATTTCCCCTGAGGCCGACCGAAAGTCCTCCTCCATGGCCTCGCTGAACTCCTCTCAGACCCAAGTTTTTGCCTCCGCAACCACCCAGGCTGCAGTTCCTCTCTTCGAGTGTCAAAGACATATGGCCAGAGGTCGGATGACACAATCACAAAGTCAATCATCGACTTCTGTCCTAGGGTGTCCTGGTGCCACATTATAGACAACAAGTGACTAGCACAGAATTCCAATAACAAAACACCGTTTGGGTTCAGATCGAGGAGGCCGTTCCTCCCAATCACATCTCTCCAGGTATAACTGTCATTGCCCACATGGGCGTTGAAATCCCCCAGTCGAACAGCAGAGTCCCCAGTTGGGGCTCCTTTCAGCACCCCTTCCAGAGACCCCAAGAAGGCCAGGTACTCTGCACTGCTATTTGGCCCATAGGCACAAACAACAGAGGGAGACCTATCCCCTACCCGAAGGCGCAGGGAAACAACCCTCTCATTCACCTGGGAAAACTCCAACACATGGTGGCAAAGCTGGGGAGATATGAGCAAGCCTACCCCAGCCTGCTGCTTCTCACTATGTGCAACTCCAGAATAGAAGAGAGCCCAGCCTCTCTCAAGGAGTTGGGTTCCAGATCCCAAGCAGTGTGTAGAGGCCATCCCAACAATCTTTAACTGGTACCGCTCAACCTTCCTCACAAGCTCGGGCTCATTTTCCCCCTGCGGGGTAACATTCCATGTCCCAATAGTCAGATTCATAGTCCAAGGATTGGGTCACCAAGGCCTCCACCCAGAACTGCCTACCAATCCACAATGCACCGGCCCCTTATGCTCCTTCCTGCAGGTGGTGGGCCTACAGGAAGGTGGGCCCATGTCACTGTTTTGGGCTGAGCCCACACTTACGGGATCCATCCACCAAGCGCTCATCTGCATGACCCATCCCCAGGCCTGGCTCCAGGGTGGGGCCCTGGTAACGCCATTCCGGACGACGTAACAGTCCTCGATGTTATTCGATTCATAAGGGGTTTGTGAACTGCTCTTAGTCTGATCCATCACCTAGGACTTGTTTGCCTTGGGAGACCCTACCAGGGGCATTTAGCCCCCAACAACATAGCTCCTAGGGTCATTCAGACACTCAAACCCCCCCACCACTTGAAGGTGGCATTTTGAGGAGGGCCGGATGTGGCTCGCGGGCTGTACAATGCCCAGGTCTGACCTAGAACAATGGGGGAATGACACAGATTGTTCAGTAAAGATTTGACTGGCAAACACAGAAAGACGTAGAGGACATATGAGCAGCAGTAATTACAATAAACTAGACTCCACACTTTAAAGAACAAATTACTGCTCTTAATTTCGCAATGCTACTGTACCTGGAATATTCAATGAGAAGCAAGTGAGGCCGGATTTCACAACATCATGTAGTTAGTATCAGTGGTGTAATATAATGAAGTAATAGTACTTTGTTACAGCCCTTAAGTATTTTTGGGAAGTATCTGCACATGTGCCCAAAGTTTCAGTTTTCAGAAAGAAACAGCAGCATCCTCCTCTAGCAGCAGTGATGCTGCCCCAACTCTGCTAACATAACTTCTCCAATAACACCTCCTGCTTTCAGCAACTCAGACTACCTGCAGCCATATAGGAGAGATGTTCTCCTTTCTTGGCATGAAAGATTCATCTTATCGAATGACGTGCCTCCTGTGCCTACCAAAAAGGACTGAAAGTCTGGCATTCAAAAACTCCCCGTTGAACCTGAAGAAACACTTATCTAAAATTAAAAACAAAAACCATATATGTTACAATAAGTTATAATTTTGAAAAGAAGGCACTACAAAATAAAAATTTGGAATTCTTCAAATTCTGACTGCTTTTTACATTTACATTTTACATTTTTAAACAAGTTACTTTTTAAACAAGGTACTTCTACTTTTACTTTCAATACGTAGGGAAACTACTTTTAATACTTGCACAGTTAATAACAGATACTTTCATAAGTAATTTTCATAAGTAATTTTATAGCAACATATCTGAACTTTTATTTTAGTGTGGCTTTCAGTTACTTTATACAACACCGTTAACTATATATTAATTGCTTCTGATTAACATTTAGAAATATAATGTACCATTGCAGAGGTAATGTACTGGAAAATATTTGAATAATTAAATCACTATTTATTACAGTAGTGTGTGCTCCATCAGGGTGTAGTGGACAGGGTGCTGTATCCCCCAAAAAAATAATTTTATCAAAAGAAGAAAAAAGGACAGCACTCTCTGTACCGAGAATTTTTTAATTCGTAGGTTTAGACAAACAAACAGATGTTTTGAACCATACGGTCCTTCCTCAGTGTGTGATCACCTGAACAAAATAACAGCATTACTCCTTATATGTACCACCATTGGTCACATGACCAAGAACACAGCGATAGTAAACAGGAAGTTTACTGGCAACTTTGTAACAACTTGTTAACAACAAGAAACTTACATACAGAAAACTGCTAGCAAAAAACCTACAAATTTACTTCAAGGCTATAGGATGGATGTTGTTTTTACATCACAGTAGCTTCCATCCTACAGCCTTGATTGACAGTTTGCCATACAGTCAACTCTAAAGATATAGGAGGATTTGTGACTCGTCAAAAACATTTGAAGTACAATTTTTTGTCTTTTAATTCATTTCTTGGTAATAATTCCTTAAATCACTGATACTGATTAAGCAGTGTTTGTCATTGGCACCTGTTTCTGTTGCTTATTGTTACAGTTAGAATACAACTGCTAATTACTGGGTTGAATGAAATACCATGCCTAACTATGCAGACATTTCCTGCTTTGATTCTGCATTTAGAGTGACATTAAAATGTGAGAATTATATTTTTAGTTACAAACATTAAAGCACAAGTCTCTCACTTTTACCTTTTTCTTTTTTGCTGAGGCCCCTGTATTTAAAATATTGAAAATTTTTCTTTTGCTATATATGCAAGATAACGTTCTATAGGTTTAATGTTTAAAATATGCCACAATGTCTTT